>VUJU01001940.1:0-45702 GCA_009835225.1 Aphis craccivora
CATTAGCAACGTAGATAATACACATAAATCATATGAAATTTAATCGATTTCAAGACGTGATACACCAAACACGATACTGTTATTATTATCGTACGACGTTTAATATGATCAAAATAAACAAAATTTCCCGAATGTCGAATCTATCAATCTTTATTGTTAGGTAGAGACATTGTTTATATTGAGCATTGATATTCTTACAGGTTCGATTTAAAGTTTGAAGTTTATATTTTAGGTACTTAAATTGAGTTTTTAATTGGCTTCCTTAAAAAATCTGTTTATTTTTTATATATATATATATATATATAACCTTTTTAATGCTGATCTGATAATTGATATAAAGTGCTCCAGATGAAAATGTACTAAAAAAATGTCGAAAACACTCACAAGTATTTGCCGCGATATGTTATACAACATTTCATAGAGGTTAATGACACATACACATTGTATATTTTACATATTATGCAGGGCGCTTCTTCATTTGCTATTAGGAATTTGTGCGCTAGCCCAAACTCTAAACCTAAAGGCATGTCCAATTCTAAACTCAAACTGATCATCGTTTAAAATAAAAAAATAAAAAAATTCATTAAAAATCAAAAATACGACAACGACGATCTAAGGCGGAATGCTGCATAAACCATCGCACATCGCGGTGCTAAGGATTTATACGTATAATCCGGCGCGGTACGAATTTCCGGTCACAAAGAAAACGTATCAATCCCAATTTGTATACGCTACACTGTTCGATTATTTGTTTCGTGCCCACGGCGAGGTTCAAACCCTGTACATATATATTACGTATAGTTCAATAGCTTCCATTCGCCAATAATAGGCAAATCGCTGTTTTATTATGAACACGAATTTGCTACAATGTTTATACGTAGATAGGTATACATTTGCAATAACTGTTCCCAGTCTGCAGGCCCGTTAATCCCACAAGATTACAATTTATTCGCGGGTTTACGTTTGTCACTGACCGATTACCGTTCGGTAAAACATCAGTCGATCCCTTTTCAATATTCATACATCGTATAATACGTCATCGTGTAGGCGCGGCGGTCGTGCCGCAGTATACTGGATAATATAATATATAATATATATGTATATTGCCATCATCATGGACGAAATCGTACGAATCGAATGGCAATTACGTTTCAATTCGAAAAACGGGTCAATATAACGTTTACGTATATATTTATTTAGGTAATATGGTATGCCTATATCATGTTATTATTATAATATTGAATTGCGAACGACCGTAAAATACATTAATCGTCAGAGTAGAATCGCTTGTCATCGAGCTTCCATTTCTACACGTCTAAATATATTTAGGAATGTGAAGAAAAATATATATATATTTTTTTTTTTTTGAAATCGAATTATAGAAAAAAATTGGGAAAACCGGCTGTTGATGGATTGAAAAAAAAAATAAATAAATCATTACATTTACATAATTAAATAACCAAAATATATTATAAATTATATCTACAATATACATTGATTTATATTATAATGTATTATTATAATAGTTAATACTTAAATAAATAATTTTTAAAAGTCGTCGTAATAATAATACATAAAATGTATGATATTATTTATTATGACGATAGTTTATTTTAAAATTCCTATTGAGAATAAAAATTAAATAGTTTATTTTTAATTTTCAAAATCATTTATACCCATACAATATATTAACTTTGAATGTGATCCTTTTTATAATATAAACTATACAAGGGATAACATGAAATTGTCACGTAAAAGTATTATACGACATACGTCCTGATTTATGTATTCAGCTGGCTGCTCGACTTTGTATCGTCAGCCTGCAATCAGCTGAGTATTTGAAAATCGTGTCCCTGCAATTTGGTGCTACACATTGACGCGATAATGGAAATACTCATATTGACATATTCTTTATAGTTATCCATAGTACATTGATATGAAATGTACCTAAAAAAAGATATTCAAATAAAAATATTGCGATTGTGTGAAAATTCGTTTTAAAAAGCAGTCCAATTATTTTGTAGATCTGAAATTTAAACTTCTAAAAATAAAAATATGATGGTTATGCATTACATTGCTATAATGTAGCTATAGCCTATAATAGCCATGATAGGCCATAATTATAATTAGCCCACACGAAATTATTCATTAGAATTTCAAAAGTCGTGGTTTGTGATAATAAAAATTTAAATTGTATTTGATTTCTAAAACGAGCATGAAATATTATATTGAAAATAAAATATAATAGATATATTATGTATTATACTTCGACGTAACTCGTCACATTTAATAATTACATTGAAATTTTCAATAAAAAAAAAAAAAATCAATTTTGATAAACGTGCTTTACTACTACTGGTAACAATTTAATTAAAAAAAATAAATCCGAAAGCTTATCTCGTTTACCTAATCAACTTGTTTATGATGGCCCGTCACGTTGTTCAAACTTTGCAAATAAAAATATACACACACACAACAGAGATGTCTAAATTGAACAGTAAAAAATCCAAAATGTTTACATTTCCATTATTATCCTTCAATGGGTTTAATAACGTAAATATAATGTACATAAATATTTCCATGTATACGTAAAATATGATTTTTGAATACATTTCTTATAATATTAATTTTTTTTCAGCCATTTAGATCCTGAACAATTAAACCGATCATGATTGGCCCTTTAATAAAAGCGGCTCTCATTACCACGGTTGTGATCTGTAGCGTGAACTCCGAACAATACATAGGTAAGCACTAAGCATAGTAATATTTAATTTCTTTTGTGCATATTTTCAATTATTTTTATCAACCACTTTAATTGTTCAAACTTAAAATTTTACTTTGTTATTATATACCTACTCGCGTTTAAAAATTGCATTATTCAAATAAATATGCAAAAATATATTGAAAAGAACAGTTTTTTTATCAAACTAATATAATATAATTTATAAATATTCAAATTAATTAGATTAATTAGGTATAAAACCATTAAAAAAAATCTTTTGAAACGTTTATAAGATTCGTTGTTTGTTGTTCGTGCTAAAATTATTAATTAATAGTAAAATAGTTATTTCCACAATATTAATAAATAATAACAATATTATGAGTTAAGTTATTTAAATTTAAATTTAAAGTGTTTAATTCTGTTATTTGTTTTGTAAACTGTTGGTTGGTGGGTCGATTAGTTTATCAGAACAGTAAAATTATATTTAGTGCGTTTTATACTGTCTAATGTAAAACATAATATTACCAAATTTTAATTTTATATACATAAAATTTATGTTGGAATTATACTACATTTATTCATACAACTAAAATTGATTACAATCGATTATTATAGATATTCTTATTTGTGGTATATATAGAAACATAGTATCAGTATATGTATATAGTATTATATAATATAATATATATGTACAATCAATATTAAAATATTCAATAGGTAACTATATATATTTTTCAATAAATACATTTTTACCCGGTTGATAGTAAAGTATATTATATCAAAAAATCATTGAAAACGATATTACACGTTGACTAATATTATTTATTATCTATCATACATTTTAATAATAATTCATCATAATAGAAATACACGCATATTATTTATATAATTCATGATTCGATTGATCCTCAAGTTTCATCATATTTAGACGCGTGATAATATTATTTGGATAAATAGTTTCATAAATTTACGTTAGTAATAATATTATGCATAAATATTTTTAATTTTCAATTTAATGTTGATATACGTATTAATATAAATACATAATTATTTTCAAAAATATTTTATAATATTATTCATACATTTTGCGTAGGCGCTCGTTATATTCTGTGAAAGAAAAGATTAAACATTATAAATTGTTTTCATTCTGGCAGGTTCTATAAATATTGTTTCATGATTTCCTTTTTTTATTATAATTATTGTGATTTTTCATTTACTTTTAATGCAACCGTAAAACTGACAATTAGGACGGACGTTGGAGTGGAAGAAGAGAACAGGTAAATTGATTTAACAAATTCGGGATAAAATTCATTTAAATTAACAATAATAATAGGCTCCCAACAGTTTATAGAAGGAAATGACTTAAAAAGCATGTTAAACATTTTTTTTATTATTATTTACAATAATGGCATGATTACGACAATTTTATAATGTATCTAATATCAAAAATGTAACTTTTAATAAAACTATAATGCGATGCTTCATAAAATCATTTAATTATATTTGTACTTAGTGATAGTTTTAATTTTTTAATTAATTAGTAGTTGAATAACTTATATTTAAATAAATAAATTAAATTATAAATAAAAATGATAGTTAGAGCCGTTAGAGAATATAAGTTTATATTTATCGTTGTATATGAATACCTTAGAATCATTAACATTTATGGACCTTTCGATTATACGAAAGTAAAAACATTTGAATTATAATTTATTATTATTTGTTTAAACGGTAAATACAAGTAAACAGGTACCTAATCACTTCAAAGTTTAAATGCTTATTCTATTTAAACTATTAAATAAATTGTATATTTCCACATCTTAAAAATAATTCAAGATGGAAATAAATATGTTGCTTAATTTAAAATTAATTAACTTAATTAGGTATATGTAGATACTTTTACTCTTCTGCATAAAAATGTATATTAGTAAGCTTATTACTATAACTATTAACTGTTATTAATACTAACATTTTGTTAGTTTAAACTAGTAAACCAAAATTAAGTTTATAAAATCTAATTAGTGTTGTACTGCTTATAGTTCTAATTATTAACATTTAGATATATCTCTTATGAAATTCAATCATTTAAATTTGTATTATTCCAAAAACAAAAATATAATATGCAAATATATTTTATTGAATAATACTTCGCAATATTTGTATAAATGAAAAATTACTTTAAATTTAATATTTGTCATCAAGTACTATTATAAATTTACCTACTGTAATTTATTACTAGTCTAAAACTTTAATTTAAAAGTATTTTATAAGCAATTGTGTGTCTATGCCATTAGGGTCTGTAAACTGAAACTATAAAAATAATAAAATTTCAAATAATGCTCAGCTGGTTATAGTTACTCGATGAATTGTTAATATCTTCATAGTAATGTACCCGTTTAATACAAGTCTATATCAATTAGGTAAAATACATGGTTTATCTATGTCCTATTTAATATGTATATAATAATAGTAATTTGTGCTCTAACAGTAATACCAAATAAAGCTGTAGTATAGGAACTTACTGAATACAAATAAAATGTGAGAAATACAAACAAACGAGAATATTATAATAAATATTTTTACTTTGAAATATTAAATTTTAACAACAAGTGAATGTTATTTTATTTAATACATTTTTTGTTGTTTTAAACATCACGCAAATTCAAAATAAAGTTCTCGTTGTTGCCATTACTTGGTATTTGTAGAATTGTGAAAATACAATTACTTTGGAAAATCTTCCAGCTATATGCAGTTACGAACTGTTTACAAAGGAAGCAAAAGGTATGTGGCCTAAATAACAACAACAATATCTAATTATGCGTTAGAGAACGGATGTAAGTTTTAATATTGTAATAATGGTATAGATACTACCCACGTGGATATATTCAGTATAGCCGTAAAGCTTTATTGTAATATAACATATTATACTGTGATGCTGCGTCATTTCGACGTAAGAATTCTGATTACATGCGGTCTTTTGGATTAGTACGAATTAAAAACAAGTAAATTGAAGTCTCTTCGATTTTATATACATCAATATAATTTTTATTCGTTAATTACTTTTTTTAGTCAGCCGGCGAATATTCACTTTTTTATTTTTAATTAAAAGCGATAAATTATAATATTGTAAAATGAGTGTATTTTTAATGTCACGCTTTTAAATCGTTAATAATAAAACCAAAAAAAAAAAAAATATATATAATAATAATTTCCCCAAATCGATATGCGTCAAAATGTCAAATGCTTCTTTTGTAGAAATTGCTGCGTCCAAATAACCTATACTTCTGTATTATACAGGATTATTCGCCAACCATACTCACTGCTTTTTTACATTAATAATGCAGTTGTTTAAAGTCCAGTTTTTAGAATTTTTGAATACACCTACCTACTTATGGATTACATTTTCGATTACTTGGAATTTTTTAGGCAATTTACGTATAAGGTCTGTCCTATGACAATACAAACATCTATTTTTCAAAAAAGAACCACTCCCTTTTTACAATAAGTTACTTAAACAGATGGATTTAAAAAATAATAATAATATATCTAAACCAAATTTTAACTAGTAAGTTATCAAGTTATTCGATATTATGTATTAAGGATAACAGATAATATGCTTATATATGTATATACAAATATACCTAACATAAACCAACTATATTATGTGATATTTATGAACAACGTTAAAATATTTGATAGAACAGGAAGGATACTATGGATAGGTATTGTTTGCTTTTTAATTGATTTACAAGTCATAGAAGGTAATAGCTACAATGTATTAATCTAAACAAACATTTTAAAATTTATAATAATATTGTCTGAACCAGACAGTCTGATTAATAACCGGATAATATAACAACATGACTAAACAAATATTAAATTTACATCTATTTTAATTGTAATATATATAACCATACCGGACACCTGTTTAGTACCATGGCTTATTTTACTCGGTACACAAAGTTTAACAAATTAGGAATTACTTTTGATTTAAATACCTACATTAAAATGTTAAAAAAAATAATTTATGCTGTATAATTTTAAGTAAAAAAAAAGGAGCTTGTTTGAAAAACAGAAATTTTTACACCACAAGATGATGCATATATCTCGAGTATTCAAAAACATAGTCTTTTAATTTATTTAAAAATGCTAAAAATCGGATTTTAGATAACCGTGTTATTGAAGAAAAATAGTGGTGGCCGTTCCTTATAGTGAATCAACCTGTATACACTACACGTGTGGTTCCCATAATTCTACTTGTATGATTAAATTCAAGTATTCTCAGATCCTCTCTTCAATATCTGTATCGCGGTATTTGGTCTACGCATAAAAGTCTCATTATAATACGTTACAAGGACGAACGCACACGCAAATATATATTATTATGTTGCACATAATATTCCTTTGAAGTCTTCCGTAACTCAGTATACCCATTGTAAATACACGTGGTAATATTATATTAAAGTCACGGTAGCATGAGTTAAGTAGGGTCGATTTTACTGAACGGTATGGACAGAGTTAATGCCATCATCTTTATTTAAATTGGATACGTTTTAAGTTTCAAATTGAGTGAACAAATTTTTAATTATACACATAATTGGGTTAGGTACAAAAGCTTAATCACTGCAGATATCGATTTACTTAATGTAAAAAAAAAAAAACAAATATACTAAATTACTAAAGAACATATATTTACAATTGATGTTTGGATGGTTATAAGTACGTCTTTGTAAAAATGGAGATATATATATTTTATTTTATCGATTTTCATCTCGCATAACGTGATCACTATCATGCAGTAGTTTGTTTTATTTCGAAAAGTAATATTCAGTGTTTGTAATTACAACTTTTCACGAAACCCTATAATATTTTTTAAATTGGAAGCATTCGTTCATTAAATAGACAAAAATAGCGAATGAATTTATATAGCGCTGTACTGATAGCAGAGTGAAGTTTTCAGAAAACCATAAAAGTGACGAATTTTAACATTATTTATCGTTCACGTCAAAGGGATGTTCAAAATGTCCATTCATCATATCCGCATAATTATTTTTATTATTCAGCGTATAATAGTACACATTTATTGCATCTAACATTTGTATCACGGTGATTCTGTACACATAATTATTATACGTGTAAGTGTAATGGAATATACAGTCACATTTACCAGTGCAGTGACGTTTTCGAGGAAATAAATTATACGCTTTCAATCTTTCACAATATATAACAGTCACATTTTGATCGAATGGTCTTCATTTGTATCGTCGTTTGAATACATCTATATGATACACATATACAAGTGCAGTGTGTGTGTGTGTGTGTGTGTGTGTGTGTTTTTGTATNATATACAAGTGCAGTGTGTGTGTGTGTGTGTGTGTGTGTGTGTGTGTTTTTGTATTTTATCGCGTCGTTTTCAATTTGAGGTCCATGGCGGGAGGGTAGAAATGTAAGTGCGTGGGAATCATATTCCGGCGGTGTGTCGACCGGGTGGAGCCATGTATAGAGTTACGTAAAACCTCCCTCGATCAATATGCCGTATACCACCACCCCCTCCGTCGCACCACCGCCTGGGCAGAATCATCGCCACCCACGCTCTACCCTCATCCGAATCGGTCTCGTTGGCGTTACGGCGTAGTTGTAGTCGGTCGAGTGCAGGGTAGAGGGTAGTTTTCCGCTCGCCCTATTTACGGAACGCGAACGTCCCAGAGCGGGTTACTGACCATCGTTGTGCCCTCCTTTTCCACCACTATTTATGTCATAAACAAATTTGTAGGTATTTGTTATTCGTGCGAAAAAGAAATTAACTCATAATAGTATATATATAGACGCCAACAGAAAGAAGAAACAATTACTTTGGTGGCCTATACTAAGTACTTAAAGTCTGATCTCGCGTGATCTAAAGACATCATAGCCTACTATTAAAACATCTCTCGTAAATTCACGCACACACTTCTCTCGCTTAATCATTCATACTATCACTCTTTTTTTCGTTATATAATTTATGAATTAGCCATTAACGATTACGGTTTTATACAGATCCAAAATAT
Source organism: Aphis craccivora (assembly GCA_009835225.1). Lineage (NCBI taxonomy): Eukaryota > Metazoa > Arthropoda > Insecta > Hemiptera > Aphididae > Aphis > Aphis craccivora. The sequence continues at coordinate 8,770 of VUJU01001940.1, forward strand.
TTATCTACACACATTTTATTATTATACGCTATGATACTTTTGTTCATCTCGATTGCGTATACATTTTGCAAAAATACAAACAATTTCTAAGAACGTTCATTTTCTATAATAAGTGTACAAGATTAGGTATTAACTTGTTGATGGTTATAGTTTAATAAACATTAGTTTTAATTTTATGAATTTTAGAGGCTATATTATGCCTAATACACATTATATAAAGTAGGTATTAAAATGTATTTTTAAAAATAATCCTTGTTGCGCGTTTAAATCTATATTTAAATACCATTTTTTTTTTTTTATGTCTATTTCATTTTTCCCATTAAAATCCCATTTATTTTACATTATATTCGAAAACGTGTAGGGTCTTATCCAGCCTTATACATACTACCCAGAATTCTAAGACTTGTTTTATTTTTATCAACACGAAATCGTCTGTTAAATAAAAATTTTTTTCTCAAAAACCAAAACTTATTTACTCGTACAGAAATAGGGTTTAAATGTAAAAAAAAATACACATGCACTCTAACTCCATTTATAAACAAATTTGCAATTCTACTAGAGTTCATACATTACATTGTTCAGAAGTTGTAAAATCAATTTCGTCAAGATATTAATGACTATAATTTTGGCCATTATAGTATATTATTTTCCAAAAACAAAATTAAAATACATAATATCTATATAATATTATATAGGTATATAAAGTAAATCAAACTTAGTACTCGCGTACTTATAGCCTTCAATGTACTTATGTTATATGTATTGTTTTAGAACGTACGTTTTATTGTTAGAAATAGTTCACTGAACAGATTTAAATTGAATAAAAGGTGCCTTTATAAATAATACATCATAATAAACTACATTTATAGCCTATACATATTATATTAAGTTTGTTAAATTAAATTATGCCTCGCTGGCACCGTTTATTGTAAGTCTTATCCGAATAGAATAATATTGAAAAAAGATACCTTAATACCAAGATACCTTGAGCAATAAGTTCAATAATAGCAATTCGCTCGCAAAACGTGTTTTTTTTTTTAAGTCCATCACTTTTTTTTATCGCTCGTACTCCGTGAAAACAGCGTCATCAATTGCCCCATACGCGTATAGCGTGTTTCTTTCAGCGTATTTTTTTTTCTGTGCACTGAAACGCATTCAGCAGGTGGTATCTGATGAAATCCTAACTTTCTGCTTCTCTTCACTTCCGTTATCAAGTGTAAGGTTTTTTTCTTTAAATTTTGTCCGATACACAAATAGTATAGAAAAAACTAGTGAAACGTTGGTATTTGATTTCAACATGAAATGTGTAATCAAATAAAATATTATACATTAAAAAATAAAAATACACCAAACAAATAAACAAACATAGTATATAAATAAGTACAGCCGCCCAAATAGAGTGTGACAGAAATAACTGACAAATATTGTAGAAATTTACATTTTTATTTTAATATAGGTATTGATAATCAATAATAATGAAAATATAGCTAAATTAAAAAGAAAAGAACATTTTAATGATTAAAATAAAAATTATCGTTAATTAAAATAATTATTGATGACTGATTTTTATTTATACCTATATATAATTTTACTAATATGAATATACTAAAATAAATAAAAATATATAACAATTTTTATAAAATAATAACATTTTATTCAAATTAAATGAATCGTGCCAATAAACAGTTCGTTAACTATAGTTACTATTTTAAACATTTGAATAAATTACTATGCGCATATCAAACGTGATTGTCTGTATAAAATAAGTGGTCCGGAATAACAATACGGATAATGTATTCCTTTATAAATTATTTTTTATTACTATTATTTTGTTTTACAATTCATTATTTTAACATTTTGAATACAAATTATATTTAAAAAACAGCACGGTTCAATTATTTTAACTTGAAGAAAATGATAATACGATATAATTCGAGTGACAAATAAAAACACTTACACACTCAACAAAACAGTATCTATACGATGGTACAACGAGTTTATATGTATATGACAAGTATAATAATATTAAATAGGTACATATTATTATATAAGTAGTATTTTCAAGTATGAGTCTTAGATATTATTTCTATACGAGTTTTTAAAATTTAACTTAAAATCTATTTTCTCTTTGACAAATTTCAAATGTCTAACGGGTCCTTTAATTGTTCAACCACATATTACACTCATAAACGTATGGCGCAGAAAAATGAATTATTCATTATTCATTTTCACATTTACACTCGAATTATACACAAATATATTGTATATTGTATAATGTATGATATATTACTTTGTGATGCCTATAAACGTTGATATGTATTTGTTTTTTTTTTCGTTTGTTGTCTCAGTAATTTTTATGTGACATTGTTTAATAATTATAATATAGTAAGGTACTGCATTATATTGATCAATGATATTCTTTACCATCTTTTTCAGAATTGTGTAATCTTTTAGCTATTTTTCATTAATGCATTTCTCTCGGGACGCCATTGGTCATTACAATAATTAACATAATCATTTCCATAGTCGTGAAATAGTCGTGAACACGAGGGTTGTAGGGGGTATGCTATAGCAACAATTACGGGCTACAAATAATTAGTTTTCACTAAAAATTTTCATTTTTTATAAAACACTATATATAGTTAATACTGTTAGTAGTTTACAATTTACAAGACGTTTAGCATTGTAATTGAAATTGACTTTAAGTCCTGTGACAAAAATTTCTTTTTTTTTTTAATCAAAGCATTATATTATGAATTGACGTATTTGTATAAAATAAATTAATTTTTTGTATCAATTAAATAAATATTAAAAACTGTGGAAAAAGAGCTGTTGTTATAATATGTGAATGCTTTTTTCTTAAACACATATAAATGAATAATATTCAGCAATATACCTACCACTAAGTCCTGCGCACCGCGCCTATGATCATTTCTATAAACTAATATACCTACACATTTATCTTCTATAAACGCAATTTTTTTTTTTACAAATCATATATTATTTAATTTATTGCGTTTAATGCCCAGTATACAGTATTTATACTTTACCTAAAAAAGTACAGTTTTTAACATTTTGGTATAATTTGTAATACAAATCATTTATCCACCGCTATAGTATAGTTATATTTTATATACATATCGAATCGTTTTGACTCATGTAGTATATATTTGTTCACATTAATTATTCTAATACTCAGATAATTCAGATATTATATAAAAGTATAGACCACATTTTTACGACAATAAAGAATTGAAGAACACACTAAAATTTTCAGAATGACTAAAAAATTTTACTAAGAATCTCTTTCTTATATCCTTATGTAAAAATCTTGATGATAATCACTTATCTCTTTTATTAGATCTATGAACTGTCGCCATAAAAAAATAAAAATTTTTCCTAGAAATAAAGGAAAATAAAAAGAATGCGATAGAAAAATAAAGTGTAAGTGTGTGTGTGTGTGTATACCTAACAACAAATGAAGTCATTTTATATTTTATTGACGTGCAAATTGGGCAAATAAAAATAATAATTTGTATGAAAGTTTTGACCTTATTATGTAGGTATTATACAAAAATAGTTAGGACTTGTTAAAAATTAATAACAATTCTGTTTTTATTTTAATATTCTTCAAATAATTTTGCCATGATTTTCATAGTTCTTTGTTTAATATTAGACATTTTTCATCTTCTTGCATATATCCGAGTAATAAATCATTTTCTTAATGTTTAAGTTTATATAACAAACATGAAACAATATATATCTTTATTTAAACAATGCCAACTGCAAAGTGCAAATGATAATGTGAGTAGAATTCGCAGAAAATACAAAGATGTTTTTTTTATTTTTACTTTTAAGTGGCCTTGGTAGAGATTTTCATATGAAAAAGTATTTTTTGTAAGGATCAGCTGCAAGTTATTACTATAATGGCAAAATTATATCATATTACGTTCGTTATAATTGTCATTAAAGTTTATACGATATCACGAAACTCTACACTCGAAATAATGGAGAAGGATAATTTTTTTTCCAATATTATGCTATTTTTCATTTTTTTTTATTAATCGATGTATGTATAAATAAACGTTATAATTAAACTGTGATATTTAATGCTAATTTTCAAAAAACTTCAGTCAAGTTAATCATATATAATATTATTTTAATGATAATAAAATAAAAAAAAACTATGGTTATTATGAACACTTACCATCATGGTTCTACTCTTTTCAATAAATTCGTTCATAAATAATTAAGTATAATTATTTGACATTTTGATTCTGAATTAATTAATATCTCATCAGCCATTCCTATACGCTATACTATTCATACGTTATAAATATTTTCAGGTAATCAGGTTGACATCGCCTTAGAATACTGATTCTTTAGAATTTTTAAATAATTTAAATCGTTATGTAATTTTTTATAGTTTTATAAAATTAAAAAAAAAACATATTTTTAATAAATTCATTATTAAAATAAAACACAATAGTAACTGCTGCTTTTCAAAATTTCAGAAATGATCTTAATTTAATGTTTTAATTCAAATTTTTAAATAATAAAATATAGATTTTCAACTACTAACAGTAAAACTCAGTTTTGAAATAAACATTAATAATATTAAAAATACCTTTAATATCTATGAGTACCTAAAACAAATCTTAATTATTCCTTAATATAACTCTTCGTATAGGTAGTTCTTAATATATAAATTTAGTATTTTTTATGATCTATAATGCATATGTTTATTTTTTGGGCGAATGTAAGTTCCTACACGAGACCTAGCAGGTAAACAAAATACATAATATGTTAGTTCTTACATGATAAAATAAAGTACATACGTAAGTTCTTATACAGCAAAAAGCGGGTACATATGTAAGTTCCTACACTGCGTATATTAAAAGTTATCAATCTAATATCAGTTATATCATATTATAATAATATTGTCATATACATTTTAACCCTTTATTCTATACAAAATATTAATATATAATTTATAAGCTATCTATCTAATTTAATTTAAAAATTTTAAAAATAATAATTGTAATATAATAATAAATTGTTATTTTTAAAATTATTAAATATTATAATATAGAATGCATTACTTTTATTTTTTTTACAATTAGGTATGAATTATTATTATATTATAATTATTATTTTTGAAATTAATTAGATAGATAGCTTATAAATTATATATTAATATATTATATAGAATAAAGGGTTAAAATTTATGAAAGTATTATATGGTATAACTGATATTAGATTGAAAACTTATAAATTATAATATACGTGGTTACTTACACGTTTACCTGTCTTCCGTCGTGTAGGAACTTACACACCACATAAGTAGAAATTAACGTATGTAATAGTCTACCTGTTACAACTCTCGTGTAGGAACTTACGATTCCCCTATTTTTTTTATTTTTAATACAATTTGTATAAAATCTATCTGTAGGCTATCGTGAATTCATAATAATATTTTGACAATTAATATTATTATATGAAATACCTATTATTCTATTTATCTCAATCACTTCGTGTTTATAATTTATTTTTCTCAATTTTCTTAATAACTAAAATATTAACCATACGGTAAATCGAATATGTTTTTTATATTAACTGCTATAATTAATAATTATAATGTATTACTGCAGTCTGCAATTTATTTCGGTCAAGAAAATAAAAACAGTCTACCCTAACTAACCCTTGCACATGCTTACCTTGCATACTGCAGTTCATTTTATAATTGCCAATTGCCGGTTACTTAACTGATTTATATAATATCTTTCGTATAAATAATGTGGTATATTATATTAAAGCATGCACTATGTATTGTAGATTTGGGTAACATTCCAAATTTAGAATACTTATTTCTTTTAGAAAACTATTTCTAAAAATATCTAAGTCTGTATTCTGAATACTTTTAAAAGTAGATAATTAAAAAAATATATATTTTGATTACTTTTATAATATTAAAATTAAATTTTTAAGAACATTATAATCATATCTGGTACCTTCTGCAGATAATATTAAAAGTTTAAACAATAATGATTTTGTGGTTTTTTTATTTTCCTATTTGTATTTTATAAGTACCTACAAATTACAGAATGCTGCGTAATGGACTTTCGTGTTTCAAATATCAATTGATGCGTAATAAAAGCAATTAGATTAGAACAGTTTATTTCGTAAGTTGGGTAATTAATAAGGTTTTCAGACATTAAACTGACGTAATTCGATGAGAAACGTGGTTTTGTTATTGAGATATTTTTCAAAAGCCAAGTATGTGACTGAAACATGGAGGCATTTCGTATTTGATTCGGTTAAAATCAAATAAAAATACCCCTGATCAGAAAACGATTTTTAATTGGAAAAGAAAATTAAGGATAATCAGATCCAAACTACCTAAAAAAACAGTTAAACCTCCCAAGTTCACGATAACTGTCGAAAACCTACTCCGCAACTTGTAACATATAGAATAAAGAGTACCAAACTATAGCAGAAAATAATAAAATTAAACACATAATACACATTGAAAATAAATAAAAATCTTAAAATACTTGCCAATACATTCTGCATATTATGTAATAACATAATATATTAAAAGCATTATAAAAATAAGCGAAGTTTTAAATGAACATTTTATCAGTAGAACATTCGTCTAAACCAGTGTTTCTCAACCTGGGGGTCGCGATCACCTTAACTAGGGGTCACGTAGGCTAAAATTATAAAACGAATTATTTACAAAATAAACATTTTTATTTAAAATTGTTTATTGGATAAGATAAATACTTATACCTATAACAAGTTTAAATTAGGTACTACACATGGTATGTTTTCTTTGGTTAATTGGTTAATCATATTATGATATTTTTATCATTTAAATTTGTACTTAATATACATAGGGGGTCGCTAAGGGATTTACCATATTCAATACCTATTTTGGGGGTCGCGACACTAAAAAGGTTGAGAAACACTGGTCTAAACAATATTTAAATATGTTTTTATGGTTCATCAGCAGTGTATTTTATAATATAAAACGGCAACGTAAAAATAATTTGAACTAAAATCAAATTTAATTTGAACTTAGTAGGTCATTATAATTATTAATTTCCAATACTCCAGTAAATACATTGCTTAGTCAAGTTCGTTTTAAAATCTACTGAATATTTACTGGTTAGATGTATAATATTATTGCTATAAGTATACTACTTGTGCAGTTATTAAAAAATATAAAAATAAAATGTTGATTAATTCGAGGAAAAAACCTCGAACCTGTATATACCAAGACAAATATCCGATTATGAAATTAAATGATACAAACTTGGCAAACTAAAAGAAAATTATGCTTATAGTTTGGTCACCATGATTTTATATAATTATAATAATAAATTAATTATAAAATAAAATTATTTTATGATTTTCAAAACACACATTCCTATAATATAATTTTTTTATATTATTTAAAGAGTAAATATTAAAACGTTGTAAACTATAAATAAAAACTTAATAATTCTGATAAGCTCAACGAACTATGTTTAAATATCAATCAATAAAGGCTATATTTTATAGTTATATATAGAGGCTTTAAACTTTATTTTCTTCCGCAAAAGTGTAATACTTATTTTTCTTGCTCTCGCGTTTAATTTAAGATTAAGTAAAGCTAGGTAGGTATTTAAAAAGTATCAAGTATAATAACTATAGTCTATAGTATTCATTTACAAGTATATTATTAAATTAAAAGTTTAGAATGTTGTTCAGTATCCTCTGTGGGTTTTTTGGTAGTAAATAAGGATGAATTAGTATTAAATAAATTATTGGTATAAGCGCATAAGTAGATTATTACATTTTATATTCCAATGACTCGTACAAAATAATAATAACTAATAAATAATAATTGATGTAAACTAAAAATAAAAAGATAAATAATTGAATTTTAAACTTCTTAAACCAAAAAACAAAATAAAATATCATTATAAAATTGAAAAGAACACTTGATTTAAACTCAAGACAATGATTCTTATAAAAATATTTAAGTTCTTTTATAACGAATAAATTATATTAACAACAACATATCTTGTTTTAATTTTCAGGTTGCTTATTTAACCGTCATGTTTGTACTCAACGCGAATGGTGCTTCGATGGTAACATGATTTTATATAAATACTTATACAAAATTACTATTAGCATTTTTGTAATTGAAATAACTTAATAAGCAAAACATTTTTTTTTATTTAATCATAGATCATGCATTTGGCAGATGCCTTCCGCGCTATAGTAATGGAGTCGATGAATACACGTAAGATTATAAAAATCGTATATACTAGATTTAATATCAAACCGTAATTCACAGCTCTTTACTGTTTATAGTTTATCTGTTATCTCGATCTTACATGGTATAATATTAATAATTAAAAAGTAACCTTTCCTCTCCCTCAAAATATTCAAATTTCAACATAATTTGTGCTAACCTATATATTGCATTAATTCAACTAATGTGGATTAACGCCAACATTTTTATTATTACTTTAGGTACAAATTATTAATGAATAACCTAATGATCTTGCGCGAAGATATGAAATTCCTCTACTACAATGGTTATAGTTGGCCGCATCCTTTTACACAATGCGTACTTCAAAATCGATTGAAATTGATAAGATATAATTCACCACCAGTTGACAATTCGATTTGTAATCAATATTTAAGAGTACCTGATAATAAACAAGTATGCCGATTTTATAACTAACGATTCAACGGATTTATTTTGTTTTTTTTTTTATTATTATTGTTATTATGATTATAGAACGATGATGGGGATTATGCGGACTATTACAAGCAACCTGATGTGTACGCGAGTGCTGAAGATATTGGCCGAGGTCGTGACTTCTATCCGGATACAGGTATTTAAAGTTAAAGATCGTGAAACACAACAGGTTAATGCTGGTGTTTGATTTAGATTATGAATATCATCGAAATATGATCAACCGTAATAGACTGCAAGGGACTCCTTTGTATTTACCGTGGATGCCAGGCATAATATAATATTTATGGTTAAAATTATTCAACACTATATATAACTATATGAATTACTTTTACAGGCTTAAAACAACAGTACGAAGAAGATCAAAGACCGTTAGTTTATGGTCAACCAAGATTCCACCCAGATTACAACACGCCGGAAGGATTTAGAGCAGGTGAAGAAATTAAGGACAAAATTGACGACGAGTGGAAAAAATTGAGACAAATGGACATGCTATCGAAGGGCATAGACAATTCAAATAAAGCTTACACGGAAGGTGGTTTAGTGTTCTTGCCGAAAAAAGGTTAGCAAACGATAGTAGACAAACAACTAAAACACATTATAATTTAGGGTGGGTATTTATAGGAACTAATGGCGAGGAAGATGAAGCAATGTTTAGTGATTTCATCAATAATTATGATTCGGAATCGGGTTGGGCCGGATTCAAGAGACCTGAACGGTTGGACGTTAAAAAACCAGGACCGTTCTTTAAATTGAATAATTACGTAGTAAGTTAATCAAACCTCGATCAGGAACAGTGGACTAATCATTTTAATATATTCGGTATTAATAATTTCAGAAAAATGACGAAGGAAGTGATCCAAAACCAGACGATGATATTACAAAAACAGTTGGTACGTAATTTATAACGCGATTAAAAGCTTGAAAAAACCATTAATTTTTTTTTATTCTTGTAGATGCAACAACTTTGTTAGGAACAAACCGAAAAACGGATTCAGAAGATACTAAACCAACTAACGACAAAACAACAAAAAAAATAACTGCAGATGATTTCAAAATTGACGTAATGAATAAACAAAAAGAAGAAAATGATAATTATGAAGTGGTCGACACTTCTTATATTTGCATCCGATTAAAAGACAAGTAAATTTATTTAAACTATTTAATGTTTATTTTATTATGATTATTAATTATTTTTTATAGGATAAGTAATCCAGACAGAGGAGATAAACTACTAAGAATACTGGCACATATTATTAACGTTGACTTTAAATCGATGGTGAATGCTCGGTATGTAGTATGTTATAATTTATAATAAATAGAAATTATCGACAAATTTTTCAAAATATAATATTATAGTACCTAGTTTATAATTGTTAAATATTAGAAAACATTATTTGTTTAAATAATTTAAATAAAAATTAATGATATAACATATAATAGTATACTTTTACTTTAAATTATTCATTTTAAAACCTAAATATAACTATCTAACTAAATTTTAAATTATTTATATAGACACACTTATAATAATTTTCTAATATTTTTTTCAACGCTAAAATTATATTATTTTAAGTTTTGAAGATACCGAAATTACATTCCAAATACTTCCAAGTGCTGGAATTAACATTACGGAAATAGTGAAAAAAATAGAAACGATGAAGAACAAATTTGCAAAGAAAACGGGTTATACTATCGACTTTGTGAGCATTGGAGATAAGGTAAATTTATATTTCACCGAAGTATTAAGTTAAGAAACTGAATGTTTAATAAAAATAATTTAGGCCAAGACACCATCAGTGATGATGAGCTCCACATATGAAGACAGCAAGAATTTCGAATGGATTTTCATGTCCGTTGCAGCTGTGTGCGCGGTAGTAGCCTCAGCTGCGGCATTATTAATAATTAGAAGACATTCAAGATATAAAAGCAAATTTGAAGGATTGATTGGTAGTAATGCCGAGGTCAGTAAAGATTATCAGGTAAATTTTATCGAAATATTATGATGTTTATACTTGACTTTTAATTAGTATAGTAAATATAGTTACTTTAATTAGTTTATATTTATTTTTCATTTTTTTTCTTTTTTTTTTACCAAGGAATTATGCCGGGCACGAATGTCGAATAAGAAAGAAGAACCGAATGCCACATCCCAAAGAATAGCAAGCTTGTCAAAAGATCCTGACAACAGTCCTTCTTCAAGGTCAAGCACGTCTTCTTGGTATTTTTTTGTCATAATTATAAGCACAATGTATACATTTAGGCTTGCACGCAAGTGTAGCAAATGGGGTTAAAACATCAATAAATACCCATGTGGTCATGTAATACCAATTTTTTATCTTTGGGACTGAATGACGGTTGTTTGGCAGGATGACAATAGGTATTAAATACAACGGTTGCATCTAAAAACCACACACTGATAATTTCGACATCAAAAACGTCGATAAACAAAAACCGCACATCGTTCATTGTAGAATGTAGGTACATTAATATACCACACACCATCAGCTAGTATACCCGTAAAACCACTAATTAATTTTAATTAATAGATGCACAAAGAATTATGAACGTCAACAACTTTTAGCTAGTTTACTTAGAAGTTTAGATAAAGAACAACATTTTGCTTTAAATTGTGATATTTTTACACTTAAAATGAGAAAAAAAATTTTACAAAAAAGTTTAAATTGTTACTTAATATAACATGTAGGTAAAAAAAAAAATTAAGGTATTTTTTATTTTTTATTTAAATAAATATAAATAATAAATAATAGATTTTAAGTAATTATAAATTCATTATTGTGCGGTTTTATCCTACTAAATATGTGCGGTTTTAACATTCCAAGTGTGTGGTTTTGAATTCATTGATTACAATATTTATATACATTATATAGGTATGTACTCTAATAAAATTAAATATAATCGATAAATAATGGAGAGGGATATTTAAATTTTGTAACCCACAATAAGATAGTACTTATAATGCTACAAAGTACTATCTTATTTATAGTATCTATTTTTACATAATTCATAATTTTAAAATGTAAAATCCACATTTAAATAATAGGTATTTAAAAAACATACCTATGAGAAATTTGAATCGACGGTATCGATTAAAAATTGGATAAATATCCAATAATCGAATAAATCAATCAGTGATAACAAATTAGGACCAATTCTTTTTTTATGTTACACCTGCGATTGGTGTTGTTGAATTTCAGCACGTCACAAGCCTAAATGTATATAAACAAAGACAAATTATTACAACTTATGATAAAATTCACTTTTAAGGGGAGAGGAACCGGTCTTATCAAACATGGATATTTCAACCGGACACATGGTTTTGGTAATTTTGAAACGTATTTACGCTTCGAAGCCGTAATATTGCAATAAAGCTGCGTTGTATATTCCAGGCATACATGGAAGATCATCTGAATAACAAGAACCGATTGGACAGCGAATGGGCTGCGCTATGCGCTTACGAGGCAGAGCCGTGTGCAGTAAACGTTGCGAGAAAGGTGAGTAAAAGAAGATCGGCTAATATATAATATAATTTTTTTAATTACACCACCTAGCTAGGTCACAAGTTTCAGTATCCCATCCAAAGTGATTTTGCAACTTTAAAATTATTTATATAATACCTGCATTAGAATTTTTTGTTATTAAAAATACATATACCTATATTATATATTATACTGTATTTCTATATAGTATTTTGATCTGCCGTCAGGTACATAACAAGTATACTAGTGGTACCTACCTACCCGTAGCTTATAGAATATAGATTATAAGTCATAGGTAACTATTTACATATGTTTGTGTCAACTAAATTATTAAATATTATATAAAAAAATTCTTAAATCGAGAAATAAAAAAAATAACAATTATTCAGATGATACATCAAACACGGTTTTAACGTACCTATTATTTTTCAAATGTACTTAATAAAACTATGAGTATTGAATATAACATATTATAGATACTTGAATAAATAACTATCTAATTAAATAAAAGTTATATGTATGAAAAAAATTATTTTTTACCTATACATACCTACCTTAGTTACCTACGCTGTTTTAATGGTTTCAACTCACACGGCGAGCTTTGTTAAACGATTATTATTATTTTTTTTGTTTTGTTTTATACGTTCCTCATAGCCGGACAACGCCAAGAAGAATCGTTACATCAATGCACTACCATATGATCATGCCAGGGTTGTGATAAACGAATATTCCAACATGAACAACTCGGACTACATAAACGCATCAACAATAGTACGTATGATCGGTATAATTTGCAAAAGACCACTAAATAAATGGATCAATAGAAGGGAAAGAGTTTCAGAGGACAAATAGTTAGAAAAATAGCGGTATAAATTTCAGTTCATCTATAGTTAATACTCATTAACAATTCCAGAAGATCAGAAAACTAGAAAAAATACAAAGCCTTCGCCCCACGCTTAATAGTGCGGCTCTTGAACCAAACTTAAACTAAAATTAAATGTAAATAAATGTTCCTTCATTTGATTTAAATTGAAAAATATACCTATCTTTATTTTATAAACGTTGCTTTACAATGTGGCTTACCTCGAATTAACTTTATAAATTTGCTGCTCCCAAAGCTGAAGTTAGTGGCCACCCCTGATATGTAATGTACCGATATTATGTACTAATATAAGTAATATAATAATTTATTGAAAAATAATATTTATATTTTATAAAATTAATAATTATAGAAAATGCCATTATATATTCAATTAGTAGTAATATCATAACTTATTCATACCGAATTATAATAGCGACCAATGACCATATTCAGTGGGGATTATCATTATTCATTATATTCAACAGGTTTCTAACTGTCAATAATAAATTTGCATTTTACTACTCGCTTTTAAATAAGAATAAACAAAAAATTCCATCATGAGAAGACACATCTGGTGTCATCTATGAAGTAAGCGCAAGAAGTCAAACAACTGCAAATCTATAGTTTTTATAAAAAGGTAGCATACAAATCCTATCATATGGTATAACGGTTCATTTCTAACCATATTGGTTACCTACCTACTTATAGTCTAACCCACAGCCCACAGTCCACCAATTAATATGTCTATCTATGGTGTACATTACATGCGTAGGTACTAATTTTTATGTTATGACTACCATATGAATACCTATCCAGTAGTATACATATACCTACGTAATTATCCAATTGAGAGGGGGTGGAAGTTATTTAAATATGAATATATGTTTGATAAAAAATATTTTCGTATATTTTTATGAAAAAAATTATTTTTTTTAATGAAAAAAATCATGGGGGGAGCACCTATCCTTGTCGCCGGGTGTACGACACTTACGCCTATGATAGGTATCCATTACTATCCATGTATAATGGCAGTCAGTGAATTTTCATGCGATTAATATTGTTTGTTAACTGCATACATTTTACATAGACCGACCACGATCCACGTAACCCGGCATATATCGCTACACAAGGACCGTTGGCCGAGACATCGGCGGACTTTTGGCAAATGGTGTGGGAACAAGGGTGCGTAGTGATCGTCATGTTGACCAGACTAGTGGAAAACGACGTGGTGTTGTGCCATCGTTACTGGCCAGAAGAAGGATCGGAACTCTATCATATATATGAGGTAAACTCTTAAACGATTATAGGTATACCTATACTTTATAAATTTACATATTCACTCGTTATAGGTACCTAATTGGTTTGAAATAGAATCGATACGTTTATCATATAAAAAATAATAAGTATACAATTACCTAATACTGGTGTACCTACATTTTTCAGGTGCATTTGGTGAGCGAACATATATGGTGCGACGATTACTTGGTAAGGAGCTTTTATTTGAAGAACTTGAAAACCGGAGAGACCAGGACCGTCACTCAGTTCCACTTCTTGACATGGCCGGACGGTGGTGTACCGAACACCACCAAAGCTCTTCTGGAATTCCGCAGGTAATTTACGATGGTAAAATAATTCGATTGGAAAATATAAAATCAAGCAATTTTGCGATTAGAATGTCTTACAGATTATTATAATATAAATGTGAGAACCCAGTTTAAATAAAATGTTTAACGCGACCGTTATAATAGTTGACACATTTATCACGCACATGGCATTAAAAACTACTTGTTTTTCAGGAAAGTTAATAAGTCGTTCCGTGGTAGATCTTGTCCTATTGTCGTGCATTGCAGGTAAGTACCACTTATACTTGAGTAAATATTTTTCAATTTGAACGGAACAATATTATGAAAGTATACCTAACCCATTTTATCATAATACGCAGTGATGGTGTTAGTCGTACTGGTTCGTATTGCCTATTGGATATGGTACTTAATCGTATGGCGAAAGGAGCTAAGGAGATCGATATAGCTGCTACTCTAGAGCACATTCGGGATCAGCGTTCGGGTGCGGTGGCGACAAAGGCGCAATTCCAAATGGTTTTGGCTGCTGTGGCCGAAGAAGTGCAAGCCATATTGAAAGCTTTGCCCCAACAACAGACACCTCAACCTTTACCTCCACCTCCACCACCAGCCCAACATTGAAAATTTCTTTTATCCTGTTACACATACACGATTTAAGCTCTACCCTTTGCTAGTGTTTCCTAAACTATAGGCTCAAAAAATGTTTTTTTGATCTCATCGTCAACTATCTTCTAGATGTCTTAATATCATAATAAAACATTTATTCGGATGCTTGAAACTCCAGCATATTATATAAACTTAACGCCTTTCATTTTCCTATTCAAGTGTTGATTTATGTTATAATCATTAAATATTTTACCGGTCAATTGTTACCAATACAAAAATAACCATAAAACGGGTTAACTATTATGTATTTTTTTATTATATAATTTTAAATGTTTTTTTATTTCATTTATTTTTATGTTAAGTATGCGTTTGTTAATTTCCTCTTCAAAAGTCATGAACTGTTAAATTTTCAATTTTATTTAATAACCACTCAGATATTTTAACATTCGTAAAACATTTAGTCATATAGAATTATAATTAAATTACCTATTATTACTAATTAGAAATCATATTATGATAATTTTCAACTTTGAAATTAAATTTATTATATTAACAGATATACACATAACATATACCTATATTACATATATATATTATATATATAATAATTTTATGTTAAAAAAAAATAATAATATAATATACTTATAAATTATAATAAACAATTATTAATATTAATAGCCATAGAGAAGTATTTAAATTATATTTATGCAAATTATAATACCTGTCTAATGTGAGATCTAAATCATCCGAATAAACTCTGAACTGTTCCCTAATGATTAAGCAGTAGTTCAATTTATTTGTTCATTTATTCAACCCAAAATTGTTAAGCCTCAGCACCTTGTGTTTTCAGAGGTTATATATTATAAATTTTATTCGCTGAATTAATAATAATTAATAGCTGAATAAATTTATAGTACTATAAACAATCAAAGGTTAGCACTCATAAAGTCATCATTGGCATTCTAAAATATGAATTTACATTTTACACAATATTTGCTTTTTAAGTTTGTTATACATATTTTGTCAAAGGAAATAATGCTATTTACTTTAATTTATTTATAATTTATATATTATACATAATACATTAGATTTACATAAAATAATCTTGAATTATGGTAAACAGTATCTTGCAAATAATAAGGAACATGAAATAGGTTAAACAATAAATTAAAATAAATAATTATCAGACAATTTGAAATATTACCTTAGTATAATATAATATATAGATTATCTAATAACCACATATTATGTTAGATACCTACATCCTAAATTATTAGTTTGGTACTATAAGTATCAAGCAATTCATTTAAAATGTAAAACATAAAGTTATAAGTAATTTAGATTATTTAAAGGCTAAAATTGTATAACTCGACATATTATCAAAATTAATAAATTACCTTTACATTGTATTTTTCAAAAATATGTATCTGATAGGTAATTTTAAAGACATGGCACCTTTGTCTCAAAACAAAAATAAAACCAACCTATTCACTTTAGGTTAAAAAGTTTTTCTGTTCTTCAAACAAACTAATTACTGTGAGTGATAGCGATAGATGCCATATTTTTAAATTAAAATATTAAAAAATATGTACAACAATCTTATAGCATTATAATCATTATAAGCAGTATTTAATATTAATATTACATTAGGTATTTACGTGATAGAAACAATATTTTGATAAAATACATTTTTTATAACATACATTAATTGTATCTAAAATAATTATCAGACATGTGTAGACATATGTCAGATTTTAATTATATTCATTAGGAAATATTTTAATTTAAAAAAATAAAATTTAAAAACACAGGTTTATTAATTTAATATTTTGTATTGTTTTACCCTTTTTAAAGAAAGACTGAAAAATACTCATAAGTTACAAAACACTAAAAAATAATAAACAAATTACAATCTCAAAATATAAGCTCTATAAAATTATAATAATATATAGTTTACAAACTGTTGTCTAAGTTTGATTGGTAAATATTGCTTAAAGAATTACAAGCTAATAATAAAGATTTATCTGATGTTAGACTGTCTTCCCAAGTTGAAACAAACCGCTGAATGCCAACTTTAAAATACTCAGGATCAATCATAAATTGTTCTTTGATCTTATTATGGACAGATTGAAATTCAGATAAAATGTTTTCAAACTCTTCTTTTTCTGTATTTTGTTTCTCTTCATCATAATTTGATGTATTTAATATACAAGTATCACTATCTACTGAACAGTTTATAATAATATGTTTACTTAAAAACGCTTGATGGATACACGGAGAACATAGATTATTTAGAGTACACGAACAAAGTCCAATATCCATATCAACAAAAAATTTACCACCATCATTATTATTTTCTACTAAGTACAGGGAAAGATTGTCATTCATACAACAGTAAGTAAAGCAGTTTTTATCTCTGTTAATTTCTTTGAAATTATTTAAAATTATTTGTTGATTATTATTTGGATTATCTGTAAGCAAATTGTTGTAGAAAAAGTCAATTTCATCAATAACAAAATGAAATGTTTGTAAGGTTGAAAGTGATTTAGTATGATAATAAATAAATTTCCGTTCAGAAATCGTGGAGCATGGATAAGTAAACAGAGGTGAACAAAATAAAAGATTGTTTTTATTAATATTTTGCATAAATTGATTGAAATTTGGATATTTTTCAATTAAAACATTGGCAAAATTTGTACCTACAAAATCATCGACAATAAAATTTTCAGAACATAGTATTTTTTTTAATTCGATAAAACAATTCAACTCTTTAAACAAATTATTATTATTTGTGACATTAATAAGCCATTTCCATACACTCAGCAAAAAATGAAATTTTGAAACACATACAGTGGCTTCAGGAAAAACTGTTTGGAATACATGTGTATATACTAAATCAACTACTACAGTTTTGATACTAGTTCTACCTCCTAACATTTCCCATAAAAATAAACCTGCTTTTAACAAACACTCTTTATCATCAGTGGATATAATTACTCCAACTGGAATCATTATTTTTCTATCAGTCTTACCAAACATAAACCATGTCTTAGAACTATCTAAACTAGTTGAGCACACAAATACAGTATCAGTATTAATTGTTTTCATGAGCGGTGTTCGAATAGCTATGACAATATTATTTTTTATTAATTCAACAACAGCACTTTTTCTTCCTATTCTATGATTATAATATTTTAGAGATTTCATCAATGAATCCACATGTTTAATGAACGGTGATGCAAATCTAGACTTACCTGTATGCCTATAATACAACTCATAAACAAATTCTACATCTGGTTTTATTCCTGAATCCATTAACTTCAAATAATGATTTGTACCTTCATTTTGTATAATTTTAGTAGTATAAGTATGCAGTGCATCAGCTGCTGATAAACCATTTTTTAATAAGTATGCAATTTGATCATAAATATGAAATGTATCTAAAGATTTCATTGAAGTAAAATTATTTTTAGGATGACAATGGCAATGTTTCATTAGTATGACAACTTTTGATTGATGAGCTCTGTAAACAATAAATCTTAGTCATAAAAACATACTTATACTTTCTACTAATGAATATTGTACTTACAATTCTTTGTTTAAAGGTTTAATCATAACTGATAGACTGGCTTTACAACTAGTTGGGTTCTGCAGAATCTTATTGGAATTAATATCCCAATAATCAATATCATTGCATTTATACACTTTCTAAGATTAAAGAAATATTTTAGTGTTTTAATATACTTCTATGTTATAATGAATGTATTAATTGACTTAACTTACTCTGTGGATATCTTTTAAAGAAATAGAAGATATACTTTCAGTTATATAATTAATTTTAGTTTTATGACATAAATTATCCAACCAATCCAAAAATGATTCTTTATCTATGTTATTAATCATAAATTTTGCTTTGAACTGTCCATATGAAATATCTTTGAATGCTAATATTTTATAAGAATAATCATCTGGCAAGCAATCCTAAAGTAAATAAACAATAATTTATGCAAACAATTTTCAATTTAAAAAATATATTCTACTATTTAAAATGTTTAAAAGTTAAATCTATGCTTAAAAAATAGTGATAGAAATCAAACAAAGAGGCTTTATAATTTTAGTAGACATATTATATACTTACTTCTAATGATAAATAAGCATTGAGTTTTTGAGAAACTCTTTTTTTGGATGGCCTTGAGTTATACTTGTTTAAATTTGATGTTGAAATATTGTGATCTAATTGTATATGTCTGTTTAACAAACTATTATTATTAAACTTTTTATGACATTGTGAACAGTTTAATAAACTTTTAGAATCATCATCACATATAATAGAAACGTTAGATTCATGAACAGTTTTCATATGGTTTAGAATATGTTTTCTTAATTTAAAAGTCTGTGAACACAGACTGCATGGATACAAAACATCCATTATTGAAGAGGCTGTTAACCTATTAAAAATAAAATAATACTTCAGTATAAATTAAGTACAATAAAAATTATTTTAATAAAACATAATATTTCAAGTTACAAATTGACATTCTAGTTAATAAATCTTAGGAATATACCTACTAATTATGTGGCTCTATGATGGTTGAATTTACAATATCATCATGGGACAGGATCATAGGCGCAATTTGATTTAAATTTATGGGGGTGCTAGATTTAAGTTGATCAAAGTAACCCATGAGTAACTTTTCCCACTACCAAATAAAAATTCGATGTTGTTATTAAAAATTTGGGGGTGCTAAGCACCCCCAAGCATCCCCCAAATTGCGCCTATGGACAGGATATTATTTTGCCCCATAACTATCATAAAAATGTAAATAATGATACTATAACATGGCTTTAACTTTATACACTGTGATGCCGTGACAGTAACTAAAATGTACACATTGCCCCATTATGAAAGCATTGAAATCTATGGTTTAACATATAAAATAAAAACTATGTATAAACTATGATTAGCTATTATTTCTTATTTACTTACAAATATAATTATCTAAATCTAAATTACTAACAATTTATATTTTATATTAAATATTACTAACCTGTATTAATACACTATACCAATTGGTACATCATACTTAATAGCTAATGTCTCATAGTTAATAACTTAAATTAGTTATTGGAATATTTCAATTTTGATAAGGTACATATTTAAAAAAAAAAATAAGATCTAAAAAAAGTCGTTTAAACATTAACGTAATAACTAAAATTTTTAAATTTATTTACTATTTAGCACTGAGATAGATAAGAATATTATACTGGAACGCGGACTAAAGTGTAAAAACACTAAAAACGGGACGGTTACACGACTCCTGTATGGCAAGAAATTATATGCAATTGGTATGAGTAAATAAATGTTTTTCAGATAATTTACATTTTTGTTTTTGGTGAATACCAATTTTAAGTACTAAAAAAACGAAAATTTTGGTTCCCAAGTTAATGTAATACGACCATTTATCCCAAAGTTGTGTTAAGTTAAATGTATGTACTTTTTTTATATATTTGTGGTGAACACAGAATGTTCTTTGATAATAACTATTCTGTATTTTTGTTTATGTGATAATGTGATAAAGTCGTCACTGAGATAGATAAGAATAGCCATAGACCTTATATATATATATAATAATATCATAGACATATAAAGAAATTATATTATTATGTCTATGAATAATATAGGTCTATGACTGAAGCGCGGACTCCATAGATAATATAATATATATATATATATATTATCTATGGCGGACTCTCCTGTAATTTCGTTTTTTGCGAAAAACGTGCCAAATTTAACGTGTCAAAGCAGCGGTTTCAAAAATTTTTTTTCCGAAGTGCCCTGCTGTGAATCCCACGACAGACAGAACGACAAAAAAAAATTCTACACATTTTAAATTATTTATTATGATCCGTAGACCGCGGTTTCGCACTCAACTTACAAAATGATGTAAAACAAAAAAATAAAAATATTCATGTATTCATTTTTACATATAGATACCTAGTCAATAATCTAGTCAGTGGGCAAGGGTGTAGAAAGTAGAGACCCTCTATTTACTTTTTTGCATCTAGGTTCTAGGTCATTAACACTTAACAGTGTTATTGATTTTATCGAATTAGAAGAAAGTCTGTTTCTGCAAAACTATCGAAGTGTACTAATGTATGATCGAAAAACTTTAATTGATAATTTCTTAGGTAAACACTTTCCATATACTTCAATAATTAATATAAATATATATATATATTGTATACTACCACTTTTTAAAGGAATCGCGTTCGCGGACCTGCAATAACACAATAACAATATTCATAAATTCATAAACAACTTACATAGGTACTACTATACTAGGTACCTATTGAACTATTCAATTACCTATTTTTAATTTTGATTCTACATATTTTATACCTATAAAGTAATAGGTGTTGTACTAAAAATGATATTAATATTTAAAATTTATTTCCTTTTAGAAATAAGCCTATCTTGTAAATTAAGCACCTAATATTTAGGAATTTTTGATCATAACATATTATATGACTCATATATTTACTCATGTAAAAACCCTAACCGAACTAAAATCTTGCGTACGCTATTGCTACTGTATATAGGTATGTAAAACTTCTCAATTCAAAACTAATACTGAATTATTAATTTTTTTAAAAACGTATCCTACATAATTAAACACTCCATTTGAATATTATCGTTTATTTTTATTACCTATTATTTATATTTATATTAATTAATATTTACGAAATAGTTTATCTTTTCATTTTATTAAAATAAACTTGAATCAAATTATTGTATTAAAAGATTATACGCTGATTATTCAGTATTTATAAATTTTATATTCGGTGTCAATTGTCCTATTATTGGGTGTCAAATGTCCTAGATTTGTCAATCTTATTGACCACTTATACCCGCGTTAACTATTAAGGGATTCCTCTAATAAAGTAAAAAGTAACCATGAAAATTTAGTCCCCGAAAAAATAACCCTAAAATAAAAAAGATGTGTACCTTTCTAACACACTTATTCACGAGATTTTAATTTCAGTTCGAGTGACCAGAAAATAACAGTAAAAAAATTATTATCTTTTACAATTCTTATAATAATATCAAGTTGCGAAAAATATTTCAGGGCTCTCACTGCTCTCAGCAATTGTTTCTGATAATAAAATGTATAACCCATTCATTATTTTTACTGTGATTGTCAAATAATAAACATGTTACATTTTCAAAACACTCCATTCGCATACTAAAATATAATATTATGAATATATAAATATATTATATTGATTTTATAAGCAGGTAACTGCTTTAACATACTAACCTTTATCCGGACAGACAAACTTTGTAAAACAAGAACATAGCCTAGCAGGTGTGCACTACATTAAGCAGGGAACATACTGGTGGATTACTTTATTTTGTAATGTGCCCAATATGTTATTTGTATTATACATTTGTAGAATTTGTATTCATCAGTAAACAATAGCAGCAGAGAAGTCACATTATTCTCTCAGAGCCTCCTTTGCAGTCGAATAAATAGGAAAAAAAATAACTTTGAAGAATAAAAATATTTTGAAAATTTTATCTATTGTCTATCTATCTACTTATGAATTCTAAAATAATAAAAAAAAACGTAATCAACTTTGTCAACAACTTTTTTAAGAATCCAATAATTGCAGTACAATTCAATGTCACCAGTCTGACATTATTTTAAAAATAATCAAATTGTTTAAATTGAATGAAATAAATAAATTGTCTAATGTGATCAGCGTTCACAACCTATAATAAACCATCTATTTGAAAACCAAAATATTTGTACACTTTATTGGAGTTGTATAGTTTATTTCCCAATCATTATTAATAAAATTAAAAATTAAAATTAATTAGTCACCTATTTAATTTCCTTAAATTTTAAAATACAAGTGTCATTAAAATTAAGTCTTATTATTCATAAGTTACTTTATTTAACATTACAATTACAATAATAATTAATAAAATAATAAGTTATTTCTGAAATAATCAACATACTGAAATAACAAATTAAATATTATGCAAAAGTAATAATTAATTTTAGAATTCTCAAAGCAGTTTAAATGTACAAAAAAAGTATACTAAACTTTTAAAATAAATACGGTAGTTATGATATATTAATAATTGATGATATTTAAAAATTAAGTTTGTTGTTAAGTCAGTTTTTAATGATGTTGTCAAGTTCATTTTTGATCGCAATGACACCTTCAATCAGTGGACTATGAGCAAAACGGCTATACAGCATGTTTTGACAAATTACCAACAAATCTAATAAGTTCACAGCAATAGATCTCCTGAAAGATTTTAATTAAAAACCAAATAAAGTAAGATTATTTTCTTTTATAATAAAATTTTATAATAGCTATTACCGTTGCATTCCAGATGGCCATAGATCAACATTTTGTAAATAATAACGAGCCAAACTCATGATAACTTCCAATACATGCAGTTCACTTGTCTTTTGCCACCGTGGATCATTAGTAGAATAAATCCTGTAAGATAAATAGATTAATATAATGATATGATTATATTTAATTGATGAAACTATTAATAGATAAAACATATTACTTTTTATATATTGCTACTAAAGACTCAATAGGAGCACCAATAGTTAACATAGTTGTGTATACAGATTCCAAATCTCCACCCAAATTACAGTTTAGATATTCCAACATGGTTGTAACATATTCTACAATCATAAAAAAATCTTTGTTTATTTGTAAATGTTTAAAATGAGAAATCAACACTTATTATTACATACCCAAGTCAAATGTAGATGAATTGATTGGATGTGAACTAGCCAATGACTTAATTTTTTCCAAAGCAATGGTCATTTTGTTGTGTTCATCAATGTCTCCACAATCTTCCACAACTAACAAATAAAAATGTGAAATAATTATATATACAATAAACACCAAAAAAGTTTTCAAGATAAAATAACAGTATGTCTAACTAAAACTATACATGGAATAAACTATGAATGTATAACTTTAATGTATCAATTATTATCATTTATGGTTTATGTGTAGAACATCTATACAAATATCTAGATTTTAATATCATACTATGACGCACAATCCCATTATTGAAGTATTGTGTTAACCATTTAGATAAAACAGTCTACTATGACATCTATAAACATTAGTAAAATCTAAACAATTTTCTATGTTAAAGTATATTAATATTTATTACACTTCTAGTGAATTTTATAAAAATGTTAAGGTAGAAATATGTATTTTTTTAATTTGATAAGTATTCTTATAATCAATTCAAAATGTTAATTATACATATAAATACATAATATGTGTTTATTAGCCTGTTTATAATATTAAAAACTAAGATTTTAATACAAGTTAACTAAAAATATCTATAAAAACTTACATTTTATATTAGCACTTAAATACTATTATTTACCTTTCAACAAAATATTTTCCCAGATCTGATTCACTAGTTCGCGATCATCATGATTGGAAAGTTGTAATATTGCCAACTGAGCTTCCCATAGACCATACGGTTCAGCAAAATTACTGTAAAGCTAACAAATTCATATTATTATACAAAAACATTCTCTTCATAATTTTTAAATGCATACTTCGCCTAATATAAACAGACAACTATTGAGCTTTTCAATAATATCAGCTTTTCCATCAATTTGACTTGACAATAACAAATCCAATATCTATTTAAAAATATTAAATATTCAAGAATTAACAAGGGCAATAAATAATCAATAAATACACATTTAAGCTAAAGAAACCAACCATTTTCTGTATCTCAGCAACTTGTAACAAGTCTTCAATGTCTCTGAGACTGGTAACATTCATAGCAGGTATACTCAACTTTTTACTGCGCAGGCATGCCATTGCTCGGCCCAAATACATAAGACGATCACTTAAATTCAAGCCACTTCTAATATACAAACATTACAGTTGGTTTAAAATAAATATATTTAAAGGTATCTTTATAAATCAAACAATTATAATTACTCTGGTCTTTTAGCCAATGATGCTAAAACTTCAGCTGCCTCATAATAATTTCCATTATATTCATAATATCTACACAGTACATCTTTGATAAAATTATTATTGCTGTCAGATTTGGACTGAGCCAATAAAAACTTTTCCAAACTATGATTTCCCATTTCAATTGTTTCTTTTATTAATTTTTTATCGATCATCCATTTATACACTACAGTGTGCATGATTTCGTCATCACAGGAAATACACAATTTTATTAATTCAGAAACCTGTTAATAGCAATTGCATTAGTATTATATATTTATACATACATTTATTTAACATAAAAAACAAGTAAAAAAAAGTAAAATTAATACCAAATTAGAAGATTGTTCAGAAGTTAGTGCAGAATTTTCTAGAATTCCGGGTATTAAATTTGGTCGAGTAGGTATAATTATAGATGGATTTTTTACCATTATTGAGTATAAATAATCTAAACTTGAGCTTATTTCTTTGTAAATATCTAACCTGAATACATAAAAAAATATAAATCAACATGTAAAAGTAAAGTATACAAGCTAAAGTAAAGTAAAGTAAAGTATATAATTACTATTATAATATAAATAAAGATTTAGGATAACTTAAAAGCTATTCACAATGACTCCCATATAAATAAGCCAAGATTACATTACCTGAGCATGTAAGCACTATAACCTGGTGCATCTCTGTCTATATTGTTAGCAAAATAATGACTACCCAAGTTTTTTGGATCGACCTTTTTAGCACATTCTCTACAAATTTGATATACACCTTCCATATACGCACAATTGGTGTATTGTAAACAAACTGACGATAAATTAAACTTTGGTGCTACTTCTTTCAACACCTAATTTAACAAAATAGGAGACAAAATATACAAACAGTTCATGAATATAAAAAAAATTGTTTAATAAATAATTACCATAAGAGATTGGTAAAGGACTCGTTTACGCTCGTCTTCATTAACTGTAGATTGTGCTAATTTAATCATTTCTGAAGCCTAAAAGAATTGAATAGATAAAATAATTTAATATTTTTAATAGTAACAATATACATAAAGATTTTATTAATACTTTGTATTTTTTTTATTTTTTAATAATTAATATTTTATTTCATTCTCTAATGTTACTTAAGAGGGCTACATTTCCTAAGTATATAATGAACTATGATACATTTTATTCTGTTATTTTTAATCAAATATAATAGTATGTAAATTCTTATGATATAATAAAAAAACTGAATAAAATGAATTATTTTGAATGTAAAACTGGCCATGTTTGCTTAGTAAAACAAAGACATCATTTTAATACACTATTTTTTTTTAATTTTTGGGTTTATATTGAATGGTATTAAAAATAAATAGATATTACATTTTAAATTATTACATACCTTTGCACAAGCAGCATCTTCAGAATGGTAAATGGATGGACAGACTTGTCGTAATTTAGTACTGATAGATTCTACAGACGAACTTTCACTTAAATATCTAAAAATAAATAATTAAAAATTTATTCTACACTTAGAGTAGGATTGAAGGGGAAATTAGAGGGGCACCCGTTTTTTAGAAGTTTATAACATTTTACATTATTACCTATTACCTACAACATATTTTATATTAAGCAGTAATATTGTGTTTAGTAGTCAATAATTGAAAAAATGCCAACACAAAATGTCTTATCCTGCCTTGTTTATACTTACGTGTCTAATAATTTTTGTACCAAAGATTGACATAACTCTTGATGTACAAGAATCAACTCTTTGAAAGTAACATTCTCCAATAAACGCTGTTCTTGCTAAAAACAAAATAAAATATTTTAAATATAACATTTATTAGGGTTATGTATAGTTTGAATACAAAGTTTTAATATAAAAAATAATAAAGTCAACTTTTCTAATTTCCTTACGTCAATTAATTTATTTGCTATGATATAAAATTGATGTTCACTGAGTAATTTCCATAAATTAAAGACTTCAGCACTACGAACAACTAATTTTTTCAAACATTCTAAAGATTTTGATTCAGATTGATGTGCATCGTGTGCAGCTGGACGCCTAGACATATCCAATGGTACTTTGGTATAATTTGCTAACATTTTTGAATAATTGTTCATAAAAGAGTACAAAGTTTGCAAATGGTTTGCAACAAATGAACAATCATCTGGAGACACTGTGTTAACAATCTACAAATGAAAACTTAACTGTTATGAATTTAATTTTTATTTATTCAAATTGTTAATTTATATATTACATAAGTTTTCCCATCAGTGGTTTCCATATTAACAGCTTTAATGTTCCAAAGAGGTCTCAGTAAACGACTCACAAACAAATATAATCCATTGTGTTTTGAAGAATACTGAACACTAGTGGATTCAAATGGTAAGTTGGTGATATTTGTCTGATTTTTTATAAAAGTTGACATAGACGGTGATGTTGAAAAATTAGTTGATCTAAAACCTAAAAAATGTTTTATTAAATATAATTGATTGTATTTAATTCATAATCATAGAAATACATCAAAAAAAGTATACCCTCGTACTCAATTTATAATAATTATTTACATTAAAAAAAATTATTAAAACAAAAATCACAATGACCTATTAACATAAATAAAATATATAATTGTGTGTATTGGTAGTTATGAAACAGTTACCTATAAATTTAAAATTGTGCCATATCGCAACTTAAAATAAAAACAATTTTAATAACTACAATTATAACAAGATAATTCAAATATAAACTGTAAACACATGTTTCTTACTATTATTTTGAGGAACTTTTGTTAAATCATTATGTGAATCATGTAGATTTTCAGTTACTAATTTAGGCTCACCGCCATGAGTAAAAAATGCTTGAGTTGCGTATTCTTTTATCTAATAACAAAAATATACATACATTTAACTAATTATTCAAACATATTATACATATAAATGAATATAAAAATTAAACCACAAACCTTTATGTTTTTTAATGATTGATCACAAATAATAGTAAGACATGCAACACATGCTTGATTATCCGTAAAATTTTTAAAATATGTTTTGATAGCATCTGTTTCTGAACCTTGACTGTTGGCCAATAATTCACAGAGAGTGTCATAAGGTCGGAGCATTTCAAAAATTTCTAAACCCTATTATAAGAAAAAAATATTGTATAAAAGTTAAAACAATTTAAAAAAAAAAATTACTTGTGGAGCTAAAGTTATATATTCTTGGCGATTTTCAAACTGTTGACGAACAATTAATGGTGGTTGTGGTGAACTTGGGTCATTATATATCAATAAATTTGGTCCTATATTTTCTAGTGATAATGGACATATATCCAAATCAGTAATAAAATATCTTTCACTAAAATTGGAACTAAATGCATATTCATCAGGAGATATACACCACAACATTGGCCTGTAATTAGTTATGTCAGTATTGCATGCCATTATAATAGTGCCTGCAAATAAAATACATACATAGTAATATATAGTAATAGTGGCTAATTTTACGAGCATGGTAGCGCTGCACATTTAAGAATAAAAACACAAATACAAAATTGTTCTATCATCAATTATTAATTACTAGCTGATTCTGCATGACATTGTCCGAAACCAGTAAGTGCCTATGTATTTATCCCTTCTTAAACTTAAAGAGGATACACACGGAATGAATTGTATGCTGTTATTGATAATATTATTACCTTTAAGTTTGATAATAGGTAAATTTATTCTAGTATTATAGCTAACAACATAAAATCAATTTTGCAGAACAAAAATTTGCTATTTTGTATTTATGTAAAACAGAGACAACACGTGCGGGGGTGTGATATTCACTGAACTTAAAATTACATAGTGCATAAACCGTTAACACAGTTGTTTGGATTTATTAGACTAAATATAAATACAAGTTTAAAATTATATTTAATTACAATACCTAATTTATTTTCAATAACCAAAAGCAATAAAACATAAATAAAAAGAAACCGACAGTTTATTAGAGTTAAATATATTCATAATTGTTGTACTGAAAAATAAAAGTAAGTAACACAAAGTAACCTATGAAATTATGGATTCGAATAAGAGCCATCCACTTTTAATGATTTGTCTTTGACTCTATGTAGTAGATTATTTATTATTTATAATTGTTTCTGTACTGTGTTATCCAAAAAAAATTAAATAATATTTGAGAATTAATCATATATATTACATAACCTAAAGTTTATAAAAAAATAATAATCCTAATATGTTATCAATAAAAAAATATAAATCTTTGGATTTTTAACTATAAAATAAAATTATACCTCTGTTATACAACACGTGCTGAACACTACTTGGTTTAGATTCTCCAATAACTCTATTATATCCTGGTGGCAAACGTATATGTACAAGTTGCAATGTGTAAGGTCTAGTATTGCTAGAGGTTATAGCTCCAGTAGAAAAATATAATCTAAATCCAGACTTGGATACAACCAACAGATGAATGTTAGGTGATTCAGTTTCTTCTATGATTTTTATACTACTCAATATAGTCATTTGAGCTATTTCTATAGTTCTGAAATAAAAATTTGGCAAATTCCATAGTTATATTAATCAATTCAAATTTTTCATTTATTATTTGGTACTTGTTTTTTATTGTGTGACACTACTCTGTATAAAATATATCGCCCCGAAATCAGCTAACTAACAATACATGGCTGTCTAAACTAAAAATTAAATTTTTATGATCAATATTTTCATGTATTTTAGTCTAGTGTGTGATATAATTAGAAAAAGAATAAATATTTCTTATATTTAATTTTATTAATTAATCTATCACTTAATTAAATATTTAACTTCAAGTGTGTATATATATATATCATAAAAAATGCTATTAAATTATTCTAAAATATTGTTAAAAATTAATTTGATTGAGTTTTCATTTACTATAAAATTTAATACTAGTTTTCAATTTTTATAATAACACATTGTTAAAAACAATGAAATTGTTAAATGTATGGCAAAGATCAAGAAATGACAATTAGAGAATCATCTGATTTTGTTTATGAATTTTTCTATAATGAATAATATTCATTCTTTACTGTGCTAGTATTATTATTATTTACACTTATTTGAAAATATTGTTACAGAATACAAGAAATTCTGGTCTGACCATCTACTTGGTGGACCCATGGACAATATATTTTATACAACTTAGTGGTAGATTGTTAACTAACGAGAAATAATTTTTTTCATTAAAATAATTACCTGAGTAATTTTGAAACTTGATGCTCGAGATTAGAATGTGACAAAGAAACAATTCGACTTGTAGATTTACCATCAGATCCAAGATCATACAATTCAATTGAATTATTTTCAGCTAGAGTGTAAAGAATATTCCGTGTATTATCAACAGCTATTTCAATGATGGCAGAAGGTTCAGTGATTGAATATGTTAAAAATGATGGTAGTATATATGATAAAGTACTAGCTGAATGACAAATCGTCTTGCAACGTCTTCCACTAATTGAAAACCATCCTAAATCTTTCTATATGTTTTGAAAAATAATGCATATTAATTATTTTATATCTTATAAAAATAGATAAGTATTTGATATTTAAATAAATGCTGTTTAAACAATAAATACCCAGTAATCGATTTCAAACAGGTTACCATCTTCACTTGCAAGAAAAATACGTCCTTTGTTAGTTCCAACAATTTTAGATATTATCACACCTTCAGTAGGAACTTCATAAATGGTATCTGTAGTTAGTTCCAATTGTTCTTCAGTTTTACCTGATATTAGACACATATTTAAAAATGAAATAGTTAAATATAATTTTCAGAGCTAATTTAACTGTTTGTAACAATTTTAAAAGTAAAATATATAATGATATAATAAAATTACCATCAGCACTAGTAACTTTCTTAAATGTTACACCTAATATTGCAATGTTTAATCCAGTAGCTAAGACTAACAAATATTTAATGTGTGCTTGAAAAACATTTGGTTTAGGTTGTACCAGAGCTACAGCAAAAATAGTAGAGTTCATTCCATCAAAGTAAGATAAATCCGTTCTAAAGTATAAAATCATATAATCAATTAATTATTTAGTTCATAGTTAATAATATATTACCCTTCACTATAGTCCCACAAAAAGAATTCCTGATCAATTGTGACCCAAACACGGTTGATCTCAGGAAATATTCCCAATTTGCGATGAAAGTTTTGAGCATCTATATTAACAAAATTGTATTTAAATTAAATAATTAAACGCTTGAAAAATTCCTATAAAAATAATTGTATATTACTTTGGTGAATAATTTATTAACATAAAACACATTTAGTTCACAATTCCAAAAATAAAATTAAAAATAATACCATTCCATTGTTCTAATAATGCACCAGGTAGTGGTATCTTGTGTCTTGATTTGAGAGGAGTAATTGAAGGCATCCCTAGTCCTTCTTTAGGATAATCATATTCTGTACAACCACTAACACTTTGACCTAGAGGATAATATACAGGAAAAAACATATTTATGTATTTGAATTGATTAAAAAAAAAAAACTAAAAACATATAACATGGTACTGACTGTTTTTAGTTATCTGCATTTTCTCAACAAGAGTTGGGAACGAGTCATCTGCTGCAAAAAATCTATCCAACATTTTTCCAGATAAATCTAAACTATCTTTGGCAGATATTGATTGATTAATCATTGACATGGTATCCACGGATCTTGAAATGTTCATAGTAGAATCCATCATTAATCTAAAGTAACATATACCAATCATTTATTAAATAACCAATTATAAATATATATAAGCCGGTTACTGGGTTGAAAGAAAAATTAAATAATTTAAAAGTTCACTAAAATTTAATAAACAAATAATTGGCCACTAAATCATGTTTAAAGAACTATTAGCGCACTATAGATTCATTAAATATTTAGTGACTTATGTAATCCAGCATTAAATTCATTATTCATAAATTAAGATCACTTACCTACTTAAGTTAATTGAAAGCTCTCGATCGAATATTTGGGGAGATAGTTAGGTACTTATTTAAGTATCACTAAACATGTTTAATTTAAATTGTTAATCAAAAATACAATAAATAAATTACTTATACCCAAATAAAACGATGTACTTATAATACAGCAATACCTCCTTTTTTGCAATTTATTTGTAATTTGTCACAATAATTGGTTATTGAATGATTTAAATGTTTAAAATAAAATGTTAATATTATTCCTACAACATGCCAAACAATAATACAGAATTACAGAAACAGTTTTAAGATTAGCGGGAAAACTAGATAAGCGCAGCAAGACAACCTAACCTGACAACAGCCATAGATATAATAGCACTATGGCATTAAAGTATAAAAGTGCATAAGGCGCATAATTTATTATTCGACCGTTGAGAACTAACCTCAAATATATATATATGTATATTACTATAGCATGTTTGCTGTTTACATGGAATTACTCCTATTACGATTGTTTACATAATATTATTGTGTGTATAGATTAATATTAGTAGTCTATTAATTAAGATATATCTTGATGCTTTTATTAGAGCACAAGTCGAAGTTGCTTTCGGGAAAAGTTCCTCAAACTTTACGGTACTTTTTTTTTCAAGTTTTGAACCGACAAACGGGAGGGGACCGCTTTCGCATTGCTTCCTCCCGGAAGCTTTACGCAGTTTACGGTACTAATTAGTAATTATATTAGTATAATATAACTCTATGACTATTCGGAGAACTAAATTTACTAAATACTAAACTAGCGGTAAACCCAGAGTAAACCATCGATATGCGGTAAACGGACTTATAATTTACTAGCCTGATGTTAGTAATGAGTTTCATTGAGATAACACGAAATTCTTATCAACCATTTTGATAATAGCACATTGTAAATTGTAATAAATAATAAATAAAATACTAAATAGGTACAAAATAGTAAAATACAAAGCCATGCGGTATGTCGCATGCGGAAATTTGATGTTACATGTGTCATATACCTACATGGAACTTAAATTTTTGTTTTTTTCATTTTCATTGAGTGATTAGTTCGAAATCTTTTTTTTTTTAATTCTATTATAATAATCTAACATCGATATTTACTCTTAAGAAAATTAATTAATACGACCACATAATTTCCAATGTACTACTTGTAAAGTTCACTTTGTAATGTGTATTACTAAAGTATTATAAAAAACTACACCTATAATTTATTTACAAGATCCTGTTAAAATATATATTGTGGTTTGTGTACAAAAAAAATTATGGAATCAAAAAATCGGTAAAATAAAAGACAATATTTATACTTAGCTGTTTTTTCTAAATGTTTATTATTATTATTTTTTGATTTTTATTTTCTACAGATTGGGCTATTGTGAGGTGTGCAACAATGATGTTGCTAAATACTGTTGCCCAAGGTGTGAAGTAAAAACTTGTAGTTTATCATGTGTAAATATTCACAAAAAAGAATTAGAATGCGACGGAAAAAAATATAAAACCGGGTTTAAAAGATTAGAAAACTTTACTGATGCAGAAATGAGTCAAGGTACTAAAGTTCTTTTACTTTTTTAAAAGAAATGTTAGTAATTATTTTTTTATGGATAGATTATAGACTTATGAATGAGTTTATTGAAGCTGTTGGTGAGTTTAAAATGAAAACCCAACGAATATGCAATTTATCTCCAGTGAGTATAATTTGTACTTCAGTAATCCTTGAAATTATTTTTATTAGGTAGATTTCAATAAAACAATGTATATTTACAAACTAGAAAATACCAAGTTATTAAATTTAAAAATGTATGTCCTTAATTTATAGTTTCTAAGCAGAGCGATGGATGTATTAATTTAATGTGTTTTTAAAACACTACCATAAAAAAAATGCTTCGATTTTCAACTTATAACTTAAATGGTTATTTTTGGTAGAATATTAAATCTAGTTTGTGTTTTAGGAAGAGAGATGTAATTTAAAAATATCCAGTACATTATTAATAATTGGAAAATACAAAAAATGCAAACATTAATTTTGTTAATATATTTATATTATTATTAAATTCATGATTTGTTACCTATGAGCTATGGTTACCAAAAATTAAACTCCTCATCTAAATTTTTTTTTTTGCTTCTCATGATGATAATCATATTATAAATGAATTCAAATTTAATATCTTTATAACATGACACCTATATAACCGAGCGGTTACCTATTGCATACTTTTATTAACCTCAATTATAAAAATTCATTAAATTATTAATTTCCAAAAAAGGTTTTAGTCAATATTAAACAATTAAAACTATTGAATAGCAGCTAGGGTAGGGTAATAATTATTTAACAATATTGAATTCATACTGCTTAATTGTCATTAAACTTGTAAAAAAAAGACTTGTAAAAAAAAATTTTATGACCAGATGGAATATTTGTTCTTTTATTACATTTTTTTTTTCTCATGATAATTGCATAAAATTTAACTTTAAGTTATTTATCATTTTTAGGTATTTCGAAGATTACGTTATCAAGCATATCAACGAAATATACGTTTACAGATCTTACCTAAATCTACTTTGAACAAAAATAATACTTCTTTTTTTAATCATAAAATTAATAAAATCTTTTGGCGTATAGATTGGACATTTCATGGTACAGATGTGAAATACACAACCCACAAGTATTGAAATTAATTAATTATATTTTTATATTTATTCAATATATCATTTAATTATTTAGAGTCCCAGAGTATCAAAAAATAAATAATATAGTTAGAGACTATTTCACAACAGAGTTTCATGATGATGAAACAAAAGAAAAAATGCAATTTTATGTTTCAGCCGGAATCAAGGGTGTCATATTTTTAATGAAAACACCATATGGAAAGTTAGTAAAATGCATATTTTTAACTAATAATAATACTATGTACCTACCTAATACATATAATTATTAAAAATATTTTTCAGATATTATCAACTTGATTCTGAGGACTCAATATTGTACAGCTTAAGATATAAGACAATACTGGAATACCCAGAAATATTAATTGTTTTATCTATCCATAAAGACACATTTAGTGATCTTCTTTATATTGAGAATTCAACATTTAATAACAATAAATCAACAATTATGACGTAATGGTTAATAAATTGTTAATCTTTATCTGGATAAACTAAGAGACTAATGTTTTTCATAATTTGTGGCCATTTTTTATAAAATATTTTTATTGCTATAAGTATAAAAATAAAGTCTTATCCAAAACAATATTATTATTGATTTAGGACTATGGATTAATTATACTTTAAATGTAGAATAATAATGGAGCTCTACAATAAATAAATATATTATATTTTAATAAACTCAATGTATTTGATGAACAGAAATAACATATTATTTTAGAACATTCTCTTAAACCTAATTGATTAAAAATGTGTATACATTTTACCGTATCCGTATGAGAGTATTTTTTTAATTTCTACTAAATTATTGAATTGTTTAATATTGTTGATGTTTATAAAACATAATTATAATTTATTGTTCTAAACTTAAAATACAATTATTTTGATATTAAACATAATAAAATGTGTTCAATAGTTATTTTACAGAATTTTATTTATCATTATTTTTATCTTGATAAATTTTCCAAACAAAATTGTTAATGAACATTTAAGATTTTTTGATAATAAAGAAAATAGTGACTATTTTTGTACTCCAATTTGAACTTTTATTTAATTTTAAAGCTTTTCTTATAAACAAAATTTATACCCTACAGAAGTCAAATGAAAATTAGAATAAATAGATAAGTGCTATATTAATTAGTATTTTGTGAGAATTTCGAATCCAAGGTTATTTGTTTTTGAAAATTATCTATTTACAATTTACAATAATTAATTAATCTTATAAAAATAGAAATTTATGATGGGTATTTGCTACTGAACAGTATACCCTTGAATATTGATATAAATCATACATAGTGAGTGATAAATAATAGTATATAACACATAACATTTTAAATAATTTTTAATAGCAATAAATAGCACATAAATTTATACTATTCGATATTTATATTATTTCCTTATTTACTTTAACAAATATTGACTTATAATAACTATATTGTGTATTATTATACATACTTCTATAACTAATATTTTGAATTTTAAAGTAAATGCATTTGACGTTTTTTTTTTACCGATATGGGTACTTGGACACTAGCTCCGTTAGTTTGAAATACAAATCAAAAACCTGGATCTGGTAAAGAGTATACTATTTTGTAACCCTGCCCCCCTTTTAAAGTTATATCAATTTTGGATATAAATTTATGGAATGATAAGCATAGGGATTTTCAAAACTCAAAATTTTCATGACAATGAATTATAACTCTTCAAAATTTCATTTTGAAAATTCCAAAATTTTGAAAATATTGGATTATTTTGGGAGAAATCGAAAATTTTGGAATTTTTGGTAAAATCAAAAATCTTAAATTATGGAACTATACTAACTGTTAGTTTCTTTTTTAAAAGACTGTTATTATTTGTGATATGTGGGCCGTTCCCGGTGGTACTGCAATACCGGGTCAACCCGCGGTGGAGCAGGAGCAAGCCCCAAAATCTCCACCAAGTTTTCAAAAATTAGTTTAACATTTGA
>VUJU01001941.1:0-45638 GCA_009835225.1 Aphis craccivora
TATATATATATATATAAATATTTTAAATTGTAATACTATGAATAATGAGTCTATTATAAATAATTTGGAAGGCTATGGTGAACATAGACAGTTTTAATAATTTATTAATTTGTCAATATTTATAAATTACCTATAAAAAATGGTTAGATTAGGTATAATAAACACTATATATATATGATATTAGTACCTATATTATATCTATTTTATATTTTTGTAAAACCATTTTAAGGAATTTTTTCCTAACTATATTATATTATATTTACCTACCAATATAACCACGTTTTCGATTTTAAACTGAAAATGATTACTTTATATAACTGAATTTTTTTAGTATTCATTAAAACATTTAGTTAGTATGTAAAATGCGTTTTTTGGATTAAAAGGGTATTGAATTATTTAATTACTTACAAACGTCGTTTTTATTGCTAAAATACATATTTTATCCATGTAAATAATACATTATTATATTAAGCATTCGTCAATCGTTATCGCTATTGCGTATTTTAAAATAATATAATATTTTATTATTTTTTACAAATAATGAACACTGAAATTTTCGTAAACTACTTTGGAAGATCTGTAAGATTATATATCAATTATTATTTAATGTATACATCATATCAGGAAATATGAATTCGAGCAGTTGTTTCGTGCGGAAAATAATTTGACAATCTGGAAATAACAATATTATAAAATATTCAACCGTTTCAATTGCACGACAGATGAAAACGATGTTAAATTATTGTCATTGCATAAAGTTCAGAAGGATCAGAATTTTGACATTAAATTAATCACTCGTATTTATTAACATACTTCTCTTCATATATATTCTAAGTGCTCAGTCCTTAATGAACTCCAATAACCTTTTGAAAGCGATACGTAAATAATAAAAGTAATTTCACTATGATAGTATAATACATCATAATAGTCTTAAGGATTGTAAGTTTCCAGCTATAAATAAATATTATGAAATATAAATTATAGTATTGTTACACGTGGTACAGTGTACAGTTATTAAAGCAGCGGCGACTAGATACTACAAACACACGACTTTGCACTTTGCACTGACCGAAAATTCAGAATCCATTTATCGAATTTGTCGAAAACTGGTTTTGAGTAAATATTCCCGTTTTTCCATCATATTATTTATTTTTCCTGATTTTTTTTTTTGAAAACTTCTAGAAAATTCTTACTTTTGACCTTTATAATGCACTAAGGATATTCACTTTGCCATCGGAAATCACCTCTGAAGGTTTTTAATTGAAGCATTATTTCAACAAGTTATGGTGTATTCAGACACAAAAACAAAAACAAACACATACACATCGTTGTAGAATCAATACATTCATTATAATTCTAAAAGAGTGAACGTATTTAGTGGAATATAGTGTAATTTGTACAATTCAATAATTGTATAAATCTAATCATGTGTATTAGCCGTTAATTCGTATTTTTTTTTTAAATACCTATTATATTTTAATTTAAAATCGTGTCATTAAAAATCATTTTTTCTTTATTTATGTGAGTAATACTATTTTTAAATAACAGACATTCTAATGAGAATTTACATTACAAGGCATTCATAAGAATTTATTGAAATATATAGCATACTTCAGGAAAATAACTAGCTTGGGGTGATGGTTAATGTTGCTCGAATAATTTAATGAAGTATAATTTAAAAGCCCATTTTTCAATAATATATTAAATATTTAGAATTGAAAATGGTTTTTAAAAAAAATATTTGTATTGTTATACAATGTGAATAATTTATGTGTAAATTATAGTGAAGTTCCTACATGTTTAATATTATTTTAAACATTAATAATATTATTATAAATAATTTAGTGATCCGTGATTCTGTTTATTTTTCACTGGCAAAAATAAATATAAATTATTAAAAATCACCAAAGTAAAAATAATATTATAATATAAAAAAACAAGTTGTAAACAAAAAATATCTTATAATTGTTTTGTTTTTATTATATATATATATATATATATATATAAAATGGTAGCCATAAAATATTAGTGGTTTGATGGATGGTTATCAATCTATGTCACTAAGCCTTACCAGCTATTTATTGTTATCGTTTTTAGCAAAAATGTATTAATCTATTCTAATTTATTTGGTTTTATTATGGCGCTACTATTGTATCAATAGTCGCAATATGATATTAAAAAACAACGAGTAATTTATTTTAGGACCTAAGATGTGCTTGTGTTGTAAATTTATATACGTTTGTATAGTAATAATATTATATTTTAAAGACCAAGTGGTATGAATGTGAAAACATATTTCTTATGTGCCTGTTTTATCTAAGCGTCTCACTGTAACTAGACTGCGTAGAAAAAATGGAAATTTCTTATATTGCTGACAATTCTATTCTTATAACACACACACCCACACACAGGCGTATGTTATAGTTCCTATACCACCTAACCTAAATACTAAAAACACTATACCATTGCAGTATTATTGTGTCTTGAACACGGGACGTAAAGACGTAGGACATGCAATAGAAAATCCATTATTTAACAGCTCCCTCGTGTCCAAATCTGAAGAGTATATATTATATGAGTCTGTTTGTATGTGTATGCTGAGTGTATTATGGCATTTGCCGCATTGTCGTTACTAATAATAATATACGACTGCAATCTTTCAAATAATGCACCAAAAATTCGCTCTTTTGTTCTTATATACTAAATAGTAGGTAATTTATAATTATAATATTATTATTTATAAATAATAAATTATTATGTATTGCTATTTAAAATTGTTTTTTTTTTCGGAAAATCATGTATAGTTAGAGAGTATATTTTATGATAATGTATTGCTATATTATAAACTACCAAGAAATGAAAAAAAAATGAACTATCACGTGTTTCTTGTTTTTTTTTTTTTTTTTTTTAATATTTAATTTATGTATGTGAATAGTGTTCCTGTTTATAAAAATATAGGTTTTATAATATATTATTATAAAGAAAACGTTTTATAACTGATATTAAAAAAAAAAAAACAAATATTGCAGTATTATTAATCTTTATATATATTACGCTTTGTTTTTGCTTTTTTATTTTTCTTAAATTATTTTAATTTAAATCCTTATAATTTATATAAATTATAACTAATTTTAAAAATATTTACTATTTATTAATGTGTAACTATGTAAGTATTCGTCTTTATTATTTTCGTGTTCTATGATTTATCATTAAATTTGTATTAAACTCATCTATTCAATGACGAGTTACACATGAAACTGATATTTATACATCGAACAGAGATCATTATTTTTTTTTTTAAATTTGATTTCACTTTAAATTGATTGGTGTTAGCATATACTTATTATTTAAATATTTATTTAGAATTTCTTATGTCCTTGTATTGATGGATACATAATTAAAACCAATTTAAAAAAATATATGTATTTATGCTGAATATATTTACGTTGAGGGATTGTGGACTTGATGTCGAATGTATTTTGATGAAACGAAAAACAATTTATTCTAAAGTATATTCTAAAATGTAAATCATATATTGTTCGATGTATGATTTATGGTTTCAATTGTTGATCAATCGTTATTATGTAATTTAAAACACTATTTTTATATCATCGAAATATTGAAATATATAGAGTTGGTGTTCAATGTAAAGTAAACCGCTTAATATGATATAAATATATAACCCATTATACTTATAATAATTTAGGAAAATGTAATAACAATGTACCTATAGTCTCTAAGATGTATTCTCTAATTTATTATTGCTTTGTATAAAAATACGGTTAATATAAAATGTTTTGCAAATGAATTTCATATTTTTTTTTATTAAATTTACACTACATAATATTATGTTAAATATAATATATGATTACGACCTATATTTATTTTACTATTCATTTGAAAATAATTATAATTTTAAATAGAAATTTGATTGAACACTAACAACAATCATATTTATTATTTCCACAGTGAAATTATATTTTATTATTTTAATTTCCCAAATAGTTTTTAAATAAATATAAAAAAAAAAACAAATAAAGGAAAATGATGAATGCAAGTTGCATGCTCACTTCTGTCATTTAGAACGAATACTGTAAATTTTTTTCATTTAAGATATTTATACATATTTTTCTATATT
The DNA here is from genome assembly GCA_009835225.1 of Aphis craccivora. Classification (NCBI taxonomy): domain Eukaryota; kingdom Metazoa; phylum Arthropoda; class Insecta; order Hemiptera; family Aphididae; genus Aphis; species Aphis craccivora. The sequence goes on from VUJU01001941.1 coordinate 4,139, forward strand.
TTTTTTTTCTGAAAAATTTTCATTTGAGATTCGTATAAAACTAAAGGACGAAATAAATCAGAAAAACTCGTAAATTTTTCACGTTGAAACTGAACCATAAAACGTTATTATTATACCTCCAGATCTGCACACAAGAGGACACCACGATGTTTTATTGTTCCGCAATAACCGTAAAAATGAATACAATATTCCATCAAAGTTATTTTTACCCAGCGCATTTCAAGTAGACAAAGTTCATGAAATTAAAGAATAAACTACATTGGTAACCATCATATTATATTTAGAGCATGTAATATAGGTTTGATTTAAATTAAGGTTAATTTTCCCAGAGTCCATCAGCTCATACTTTTAAATTTTGGAGCGTACAATTAAAAACGTACAACAGGCATGTCAAATAACTGTACCGAAAATATTAAATAGAATATTAGGTATGCCGTTTGCGGGTTGCTCAAAACAAAAACTTACTAAAAATAAAAATGTTATAATATTTTTTTAAAATTCTATTCATTAATTACATCTTTCGACTTTTATGGTCTCATTAATCCTTCATACAAGTCGTATTTTAATTTATGTTGTTCATAGCGTCGGTAAATATTGTATAACTTTGAGACACTAATAACTCTTTTAGATCTCTTTATAATACAAAAAAGTTTTTAAAAACTGTTCCATAAAAATGCCATGGAAAATAATATTATAGTGGAGCCATATAAAATTGTGTTAAGATTTTTTATTTTGCTATTTGTGAATATAAATTATATACGTTACCTATAATATATTATTACACTTCAATATTCAATATATCTTTCTACTTAATGTGTACATATTAAATTTAAAAAAGTAAATGGTGTGACTCTTGGATTATGGTGTAACGCCTCCAAGGTTATCAATGTGGTCGAGGGGATCTCAACACCCTTCAGACAGTTAGTGAACGAAATGAGCGAGATGAAGAGCACCCTACAACTATTATAATAAATTGTTCACAATTAAATTAATTAAATAATATTATGAACAAAATACACTACCCAAGCACAATATTACAATTTAACACGAAAAAAATGGTGGATATAGACAAGAATAGAAGTTAATAATTGAGAAGAATTCGAATCGACGATTGAAAATAATCTCGAAATAAAATACTTATTCAACCAACAGTTGTTAACACAAAACACTTATTATATATGTGATATTTACATATGCCAAAATATAATATCCCTCTTTAACATAATATCATAAAATATAAAATAACAAAAATAATATATATAATATATATTATATTATTGTATTATTATTATTATTATATTATATATAATAATATAATATCATTATATCATAAAACAAAATAAAAATAAAAATAAGATTTTTTTTTTTATTTACATGCATGCTGCAAACCTACAACACGTCATGTGCCACACAGGATAATACATCTTTGTGAGAAGTACCACATAACTATTACTTCTGCAGTTCTGCTATTACGCAGCAACTCAGTTTTTTAAGAACAAATAGAGTTAATATGATTTCTCAATTCTCAGAGATTTCATTCATTCCTACAGTGTATTTAATATAAATTAATTTTTGATGTTCAAATTCAAAAAACTATTCCATTAAATAACTTACAGTACAAAAGTGAGACTCTTATTTGGCCAACAGATGTTTGTATAACTACAGAACAATTTTTAAGTAGCACAAAAAATGTCAAGGATTTCTAAACATTTGATCTTTAAGTGTATATTTAGAAATTCCGAAATCAAATTTTTAATAACTGCGTTATTGAAAGAAAAAAGAAGGTGAATAGGTGAGCGGATTTGACGGATCATCCTGTATAATAATAATTAAATATAATATAGGTGTTCACGACCACGGTATCGTTTTAATTTCATTATACTATCGTTATTAATTATTATGGTATAATGTGTTATAAATATTAAACGAACGTGGTGTCAAGACCATCGTACTGCGTAGATGTGTAGTGTATACCTATGTGCGCATATACATATAATAATATACCACAATGGTAATATATTATATTTATATATATAATATAATATATAGTAAAGGTACACGTATTGTACATACCTAATATTATATCGGTCGTGCATGCTTATACGACGTAAATTCGGGCGGGGCAGACGTAATAATATTACTGAGTGCCATAACCGCAAAGGTATGATATTAATAATATATTATTATAAGTTTCTCCACATGTGTTGCGACTGATGGTCGAGTGCATTTGACGGCGTGACTGAGCTTTTTGTCGCCGGCGATTACGGTGTATTATAGTCTTAAACGAGAAGACGTTTGTGCACTACTACTACACGTAAATATATAATATATAAGTAATACATTTTCTATATATTATATACGTACCGTTTTCATATATTTATTATGCACGTGTCTCGGTCTTATATTATACGTACACGTTTAGTTGCAGGTTAAAACTAATCGATTTTTTAATACGACGTTGCATTTTAATAAAATATATGCTATTATCGGACATTATTGTGAAACATTATCATACAATTTATTACTGAAATTATTTTTGTGATAATTTAAAGTTTTTTTGAAACATTTAAATTGCGTAAAAGAGTTACGTATCCACCGAAAAAGGTAAGTGTAAATATCGATTAGCTACTATTCTACTACAGGATTTAAAATACACTGTTTGCGAGTCCGATATTAATATAATATGCACACTCGTAGGAATCCTTTGGAATATGTAATAGCTCTGCTAGATGTAGGTATATTATAATATTATAATATACCTACCTACCATGTGCACACAACTGTAATATGTATCAGCAACGTGGGTGGTTGATTATGGACGAATAGGGATCTTTGCGGGGTCGCTTTTATGGAATATGTAATAATCAAGTAACAACAATATAATATATATTAATGAATAATAAATGATATGCATAATAATATTATAATTTAAAGTAATATACCTAAGTAACAGATGACTATAATACCTGTATGATATGCTGCAAGGTCTATCTAAAATGCAATTTCAATATACCTTTTCAACTATCAGGTATTACTTAACCATAGTATAGTTAATTATACCACGATGTACGAAACCATCAGTTTTAATCTAATTAACAAATATTTTTAACCAACCTCACGTAAAGCAATAAAGCACAAACACTTTCGTAGAAGCGTATTTACGTAGGGTTATAATACCGTAGTAATACCTATGTTAACAGCTATGAATAATATATGTAATATGGTAAATGGTACATGTAATATCTGTATGTTGAAATATTATGTAGTTTGTGACTATTCTAGGTAGGTAACGCTGATTAAACTTCAAACCGATATCCATTATGAAAACGTCGATAATCAAAAATTAAAAATATTTAATACTTTTGTTTCTTCTTATCGGGCTCAGACTTGTTATTTCCTCGCCGCAGCTACCACACAATTAAGTACCTACAAATCATTTAATGTACCAAGTTTGTCTATTGGTTTAATTATTCTCCCATTCGCCTGAAATATTCCATCGTTTACATTTAAGAAACAAAAATTCATAATCTATCTCAATCCTATCAATCCTATCTTATTATAATATAGTAGGCGATTCATGCTGTATTTGGGTGTATTCGTATAACAACCATCTTGAACCATTGTAATAGGGGTGTTAAAAGTTGACTTATATTCTCCAAAAATCTCATTATTACGTTGTTCAGTATATAATATATATATACCATAATTTATAACATGGATAAATTATTTATGTATACAATATATTACGGTATATAGTATATAGTCAGACCATACGCGTTTTCGTGATTAAACTCCATACAGAATAATAATACGACTGATGTCGACAGCCACTACCGCGATGCTCTGCCAGGATATCTGAGCGCTTGCCAAAAATCCTTTTCGAAATTTATCGTGACACGTGTAAACCGTGCATTAAATTTATATTATATGCAGCATATATTATTATTATGTTTGCATTTAACTTGTGTACATAATCATCAGACTCACCCTTAGGGAAGTATGAGCCACAATAAGTGAATTAAATTTAATATACGTGAGATTGTACCTATTTACTTTATATTTCGAGCGAATCAATATGGCGTAAATATTTTATTTAAGTGGAAAAACTTACTTTAATCCTGTTATTTTATCTATGTCTACAATTTGAATAATTGATTATTACCTTCTCAAATGTTTGTTGAATATTATGAGAGCCATAAGCACCGTATTTGCTACTATGCCCAAACCGACAAGTGTGAGTGTTATGGTTGCCTCGGATTCTCCTTCTGGATGGCATTGAAACGCTCTACTGCCATTGGTCAAGGTCCCGTTAGATCCAGGATTTCGAAGGTTAGGTGCACCAATCATCACCACCGTTCCTCCTCCTGTAAAAAATTCAGTTGTATAATATATGTCACATCCGAAATATTATCAATAATATTGTTGAGCGAAAATTATATGATGTAGTGTTTAATTTAAATTTTGCAACTTGTACATTCCGAAATACATTTTGTAGAGTTTGTAGAGTTATGTATAATGCCTATGCACAACTTATGATTAACGTTGAAATTAAAAAAAAATAATAAGTAGTTTAATGAATTTAGTAGGTTAAATTGTTATTTAAAATACACAACTAATGTTAAAATCCCAGTTGGGTAAACAAAATAATAATATGTTTCATTACAAAAAATGTTTTGTATAGCCTGGTTATTAACCTTCTATGAAAAATTAATAATCTGGTAGGTGGACTGTAATATATGGGAATAAAAATAATTTTTAAATATTTTGGTATACATATTAATTATTATGCATTAGCTTTTTTTTATTATTATTTATTTATTTATTTACATATTACATGTTATCACAAGGTATTATTTATATAATAATGATACAGTTAAAAGAAAATAATAGTGATGTTGTTGTGGAATGAAAAATAATGGGAGATAAGATATTATATATAAATATAAATTTTAATTTTAATGTGAATTGTCTGGTCGATAAGATTATGGAATGCTATTAGTTGTGAGTGTTTTTAAGACTGATGAAAGAAGGGAGATAAAGGGAGTAATTAGTGAGTTTAAATTTGAAACAAAACTTGAGCGAGTGTCGGTGATTTTGAGTTCCGCGTGTAAATTTTGATGATTTATGGCTTCACTGTACGATTTGGTTTTTTGATAGATATTGGAATCAGATCCTTTGGCTGGATGGACGGTTTTTTTGAAGGCAGCTTTGTAGACTGGGCATCCTTTGAAGTTAGCAGTATGTTCCTTAGTACAAATTGGACATTTGGCAGGATTTTGTTGATCTTTAGAACACACTTTTGTAAGGTGGTTTTCACCACATTTAACGCATTTAGGTTCGTGACAAAAGTTATTTCGCGTGTGTATGTAGGATTGACAATTCAAGCATTGTGGTGAGCCATGTCTCTTTTTGTGTGGTTTTTCTATCAATACTTTAGCATTGAGTAGAGACTTGATGTCTAGGATGTCTTTATTATTGTCTTGTGTTAAGATATCCACAAAAAATAAAGGTAGGAGACATTTGTTTTTATTTTTTGGTGTTTTATATGTGTTTGACTGAGTGTCCCAACTCAGCCAAGGCACTAATAATGACATTACTTAATTTGGAAAAGTGCTGGTTTCTGATAACAACCCTGTATGTGCGAAGGTAACGGGGGGGGTGTATGAATGAAAATTAGCATTAGTTTCGTGTAAGTGGTCTATGATTTTATTGAAGTTTAGGCGACCAGTTGGTTGCACGATGAGGTGTAACGGCTTAGACCTACAGGTAAAGCCATTTGAATTGGTAATGTTTGTTAGAAGCTTATTGAAAGCGGAGTAGTTGACAATATTTTTGATATAGATAGGTGAAGCTGGAGGCCCCATGTCTCGTTCAGTGTGAGGCTGGTTCACAGGATCATCCTTGAGGTTGGTTGAAGACAGAGTAGGAGCTATGTCATCGGTGTTGTCAGTTTAGAGTAGGGCATAACGATTTGGTGAAGTATAGACTTTGGATTTCTTGTCGTTTTGACTTGGCGTAGTTGAAGAGGTTAACAAATTTCGTTTTGTGGTTTTTGGTGTACGTGGTGAAGCGGGACCGGCTTTTTGTACATTGTTATAATATTATATAATTCGAACTTATAGTTGATAATGATGATCGTAATAAATTACTAATGAGCGCGCGCGGCGATGGAGTGTATACGATATACGATGCAGCGTACGTGTGTTCATGATGAACGCTACGGCCGAACTGATGCATTAGCTTAATCAGTAATATTTTTCGTTAATTTTCAGTTATTTTAGTTAAACACTTATAAAACGTTTATTATAATACATAAAACATACCTAGTTGAAAATAATTTGAAAGTAAAATAAATTAACTGAAAAAATCAACATAAAGTTTTGTTCTGTATAAAAAAGTTGCATATAATAATATATGAAATGAGACAGATGAACCGTTCTGATGACAGACAGTGTTTCTAAAACATGAAATTTCACCATAGAGAGAACGGATGATTAAAATAAATTATAAATTATTAAATATTAAATATTATCGGATTACTGGCGTTATCAATAGGGTGTGGTATGCGTTGCTTGTTCCAAAATGATAGAGCAGTAGGTATTCTCTAATATACTTATTATTACAATCGCAGACGATTTATAAACATAATATTATTATAATCAAAAATATCTATATACATTTTTGCTGCTTCAGTATTAACTTCGGCGATTTACACAAGGAATATATTCTACACGATGCATATTAGTATTATTAATTAAAAATATATGTAACTCAAGTACAACATTATTGTCAAATACTACACATAATAGCGGGTAGGCAAAATATTATTAACCCTACTCGTAATTTATGTTATCTCATAATAATAATAATAAAATATATATAGGTACGCAGTATTTAGCTGTACCGTTCTGACCGGAGCTTTGACTAATGTACTCGAACGAGTTTTAACAGTTCTCATCATCGTTGTAATAATTATAGTCGAGTTTATGCTTATATATAGGTATTTTAGGTATACCCACGTGTCCTCTGATTTTACGGATTCTCTTTAGCCGTTTTCAGATGTATACTATAATTTTATGTAGGTTGATACAGGGGATAAATAATTAACTTTATGCTGTACATGCCGAGTCATATTATGTATAATACTGAGTACCTGCAGGTACTCCGAACCGTCAGCATTATCTGCAATAAGTAGTGTATAGTATAGCCGTTCTATTTCAGGGTGTATGATAATTCTTCTTCTTTCGCGTCATTCGGATCTCGGCCATCCAAAAAGCCATGACTGCTGCCGCTTTGTCATTTTAATGATAATTAGATAAACATGATTTTAAATGATAATGATAAATATTATATACACTGTAATTCACCAAGTTTATGCTCACCCCTCACTTTTTATTCAACAGTATATTTATTGAAATCCTGATTTACTAAAATATACTTAAATGCTATACTTTTAAATGATTGAGATTTTTTTGTGCTACTTAAGAAGTGTCCTGAAATAAACTATACGGTTTTCGACCCCTTTCCTTCGACTATAAATTATTTATTGGATATATCTTTTCAAGAACTTAGATATACTTAATTCAAACTTGAAAGAATAGTTCAATTATTAAAATATTTACACTGAGAATAAAATTCATTGAAAATTATCTTACAACAATATAAAATTATAGAATATTGTATTTAGTGTTTATTTATTATACTTAAACCATTTTATAAACTATAAATATTGATAGATTAATGATAATTATTAAAATCGTCAAACAATCATAGACCAATTTATTATTCTAATTAAATTATAAAATTAAATAATTCAAAACTACTCGTTAAAATTTATATTTTGATATGACAGAATGTTTAGAAAAATGATCCGCTATATAATTTACAGAAAAAAGGAAGGTTGTCATTCGAAAAACAAAAGTTTGTATCTTCACGGAACACACCTTAAATATCAGGTACTAAAAACCATAAAAGTATGAAAATATTACGGACTTGAAGTGAGTATATTGGAAATCTCCAAAATTCAGATTTTGAATAACTGCATTATCGAAAAAAAAAGCGAATGAGCATGCTCGGTGAATCACCTTGTATATTGCATTTTTCGCCATTTTCGTTTTACCTTTCGATTCGATTCTCAGTATATTATTATTAAATCTTCCCGAGTCATCGAAATCCCTAGAGCACAGCTGGTAAGTATTGGACGAGAGGAGGCATGTATAACTTTGATACGCATACACAATGTAATACGTAGTATACATATTGCGGCTTCCCGCGGTTTGCATTTAGTATATAATATTATATGAAAATATTGTAATATCCGTCGCACCATCATTGTCGTCGTCTCCGCTATGTTTTGTGTAGAGACTGCAAAAATCGTTATAATTGTTATGCACACGCGTATAATATAATGCATACACGAACATTTTGAAATTATAAGTCACAGCATGTAGCATTTTAATATTAGTGTTTGACTATTCTAAATTATATTTATAAGAATCTAACGATGGACATTATTTTATGTATCAACACTGTTGTTTATTGTTTTCTACCTAATGATAGGTAGATACATATACATATACTAGTTAAATCTGCATTCACGGCATTGCCCGCAAAATTTGAAAATTTGACTTCAAAGTGCACATCATTGGGAATTGTATTTAATTATATAATATAGCACTATATTTCACATTTAAAAATGCGATCAAGAACTTAACACACACACACACACACACACAAAATATAATAACATACTGTTTTTACAATATGTAGCAACGACTTCTTTAGTTTTTTGTGAAATATACGTAAAGGCCTATACGATATATTACATAATAATTAATAGTTATTATTCTTTGTATTAAATAATTTAAATCATAATATAGAAGCAAAGTTTTAAATCGACACAATAATATGATAATGGATTAATTATTCGAGTGAAACGTAATCACAACATTTACTGCAGTACATATTATATATAATGTATATATATATATATTATAATATGTGTACTACTGTTTGATGAAAGTCTCTGTTTTGAAAGTAATGTTCCGGATGAACTGTTTTTGTGGCAAGTTTTCTCTTAGTCTTAAATTTTGTTTCTATAGTTTTAGCAGTGGTAATACAGTATTATTGATGCACAATATAAAATATAAATTGGAAAACGGTTTTATTTCTACGAGTGCAAGTATAGCGGTTCGCGCAATATTGATATATTTTAAAATGTTTAATTTTAATGAAAATGATACTACTTGTTTATAATATATTTATATTTATTTTTCTCTAATATGTTCATTATGTGAATTTGGATCAAGCATTTAAATACTTTTTATACTATTTAATTAATGTCCTATACTTGTATTATTGAGGTAAAAAATTAAAAAAAAAATTTTAATCGAGAATAGCTAATATCATTCAAATAAAGATTTTTAAATTGATTTTTTTTAAATGTTAATTTATGTATTTTCAAAAGTGTGAATACTTATTGCTCGATCAATTTATACGAATTATGAAATAAAAATGGATAAATATCTGTGATTAATATAGTTTTTAGATTTAATATGTTTAGGTCTTAATTCCAAATACATTATAAACGCGTGCCATTATATTGTTACTATAGCTACTATATAGAACTATATACAATTTATATATAAATTCAATAATGTGATATAATTTTAAAAACCCCAAGAGGTTGAATTTTGAAAAATCTTTTCTTATTGTGCCTCTACATTCTTCAAAGAACCTCTGTACAAAATTTCAAGTCTCTAAAGCCAACGATTTGGTCTGGGCGTTGATGAGTGAATAGGGGCGGTCTCCTATATGTATAATGTATATAGATAATGTCTATAGTTTGCATATTATATTAAAAAATATTCAATAAAGCCTAACAAACGTTAAAAGATTAACATATCGTAGATATAAAATTGAAATTATATCATATAGTTTTAGTACCTAACAATGTGATAAAGTCTAAATTTAAATTTGTTTTAATTATAAAACACACATTTTATTAATTTTAATTAGCTTTATCATAGTTATTTAAAGTAGTTTTTAGGTTCAATATGAATTCTAATGTTTTAAGATGCTTAAATCGTGTTTAATAAAATGAGCTAATATTGCAGGACTATATTATGGATACAAAAATAGTATTGTTTTATTCTTTGATAAATTTATATTGTACCTATATACATAGAACATAGTGAATTCACACATTGACACGATACATACATATTAATAATGTTAAAGATTTATACGGTTTTTACAATAAAGCTCTTTGACATACTATTTTAACATATTATTATATATTCTTCTATTATATTTAGTGTATTATTTGTTAGATTGAAATACAACAACGCAATCCATAATTGTGTTCTAATAATTTGATTTTAAAATAAATTTTATCAATAGACAAAAACGGCAATAAAAATAACAGAAAATAAACACGTAAAATAATACTATCCACCATATTATTGTCATGTGACAGAACATAAAATATACAATAATATACTAGTAATGCTAAAAAAAAGGAATAAATCAAAAATCTAAGGAAATGGCATTGTGTCACATCAGTCGTATGTCAGTAAAAAATAACGAACTACCATTGAACATGGTTTTATCAGTAATCCTATCTTAAGAACATATTTTTCAACTTCCTGCTGTACAAAACGTGGTTACTAGTATTTATCCCAAGTTAAAATTCCCTAATAGCTTTTTTGCTGAATGGAATATTGCCCGGAATTATCTTTTCTAAACAATCCCTTTACCCGAATCATGTATATTATTTTTCAAATAATACTCTTTTACGAAACTATATTTAATAGTAGTGAACTATTAGGTATCTCACAAAATAATATTAGAGATATCATTAAAAATTATCAACGATTAAAAAATTTATGGTATAGAGAAAAAAAAATTAAATTCCAAAAGTAGATATAAATAGGTATTAAAACATATGTTTTATATTCTTTATGTGACTACAGAAAATATAAAAGAAAAAAAACTGTTCTTGTTCTATTATCATCAGAAACTAGGAACCATTAACAATCAATTCTGTTAGGATCACATAAGACTGACAATGTGAGCGAAGGATGTCACAAATAACATTTTTCAGCTCGTTATAATAAAACATCGACTAGATTTCTACTCTACCTAGATCTTAAAAATTTCCAAAAGTATTAAAGTAAATTAGAAATAATATTTACAGAACTGAGCCTAAAATGAAAATTCAAAATTTCATAACCATAAAGAAAATAACGAATTTCCAATGTCTATCACAGCGCGTGTTACGCAATATTATTGCAATATAATAAAATGACTTGTACTTCTTACGAGAACTAGCTCATATAATGTTTTGCGTACCTTTTTATTGATATTTTTTTTTTAAAACTATAATATTCAGGAAAAATACTAATAGGAAAACAATAGGGCTGTTTAAGAATTTCAATATGGGGAATAAATCTGTAAAAATTCTACTCGCTTCAGTAACTTTAACACAGAATAGAGATTTTTAAAGTAACAACATATCGTACCAAAAATCCTATGATTCTGAAAAGCTAGAGTGAAATTCGAAAATTACCTCTCTCAGACTTGATGTCCAATCTTTAAAAATGATAAATACTTTTTGAGTACGTCATCTTTTATCTGAAAAAGTGTTGACAGAAATATATTTTAATGGCAAAAAAATATACTCCTGTAAGACAATACACATTTCTCACTATTCAATCAACGTTTTAAACAAATAACCAGACGTTTGCGTTTCTCCGCTGTACATGCGATAACGTGATGTAAAATTACTATCTATACCTACCGCGAAATCAGAGAAAGAAAAACCCCTATTACCGCGCCGTAGTAAAGGTCGCGTAAAAGCTTTTAGAAATACGTGGATGAACAATTTGATCTGTTCGCTTTCAGTCAACCATTTATGGTGTAGCTGTTCAATTTAATACTTGGTCGATAAGTGCTTATATGAGTATATATAGCAAGTTTTTATAAGATAAATAAATACAACAAAATTACGTTAATAAAAAATATTACGTTTTCGATGTGTTTCTAAAAATCTCTTGTACTGCACTATAATATGGTTTTATCATATACTTATTATATATTTATATACACTATATATTTTATAATGGCAAAAAAAAACAATAAAAATTAAATACATAATATGTCAAAGAATAGGACTAAAATGGAAGTATAATTCACAACATTTAAATCTCGATTCTTTATTTGACCAAATCATAATAAAAAAAATTAGCTTACTTTGCTATTTCTTAGCATTTTACTTATGTAAAAAAAAAATGCATATCCTTTCCCTGGACAATCCGAAACTCTAGCCTCTTATACTTATTATACATTTGTTCTGCTTTTAACGGTTGGTTGATCATCCTATTCGGCTTTTAGTAAATACTTCAATCACAAGTCTCTGCAAATATATAAATGTTTTATATAAATCAAAATTGATGTAATTGACTGGTAAAAATAATTTTTTGAACGATTTGCGTACATCTTCAACGCAAATAATCGATTCAAAAGAGTTGCGGTTTTCGATTTTTACGGACAGATTATGATCAACTCAAATTTATATATATATTTATATTTTATAACATGAGAACATTTCCATTCTCCGTGTTAAGTTCTTAAGGCCACTGATTTGGCCAAGATTTAACTTGGAATTTTGTATTACAAGATTAATCCCAATAAAGTATAGCTAAAATACTATAAGTAGATGTATTTTTATTTCCATAAACATAAAGACATAAAGTCATAAGTAAAGTTTTTGCTTGGAGAATAAAAACCATTTTCGTATATATTATATTGTACATATTCCACTAGAAAAACTTTTGGAGCAGAAATATGCGTAAAATAGGAAACCATTTGTCAATATATCTTAGAAACTTTTCAAGTATTTTCCATTTTTCGTCTGAATGTTATCATCCAGTCTATGATGGATAGCATTGTATATTTATTTTATTTAATAGCGATGATAAATTTTACAGAATATTATAAGTACAGTTCTATAATATGTAGCTATAAATACTATTTTAGTATTATACTAGTACAGTAAGAATATTTAAATTTGAAATATTTTTTCAATTTTTCCAGGAATCTATTTTTAAATATAATTGTTTTTATATGGAGTTATATGAGTAGAAAAAAAATAATGTCCATAAATCAAAATATATCAAAATCAATATTAAAAAATCGTCATTTTTATGTTTTTTTTTTTTTTTTTAACGAAGATACTAATAGAATATTTTTAAAGTTGCATATTTTATTAAATAACGGTTAAATAACTAAATATTTAAATTGAAAATAATATGCAAATAATAACTGTTATTTTAAGGCAGATTTTAAACAATATAAAAAGTCAATAAATTTGATGAGTATTTTGGTTTTTTTGGAAAAATAAACAAAGAATATTTCATAATTTAAACTCTAGTGATACCTTCGCGTTAAATGTATTATGATCCCACGCTGAAAAAAAAACCGATAAAAATGTAATTTGATGTATTATTATTCCTTCATTCTAATTGTAATAATATTATATGGGTTTTACCATTGAAGCTATTCAACTAACATCAATGACTATTTAATACTAATATTTAAATTGTAATAATCTAGCCATTGTATTAAGTAACTACTTTCATGCAATATTTTCTTCTTTTTATTGTCGTTAGATTCATATTTTACTTAGACTAGATATAATATGTGTGCCTAGCTAAAAATAAAAATCCACTTGACACTTGTGGATTGCGTCCCCAGAAGATGAAAGGGACGCCGGGGAATGTCATAAAGTATATCTTATTCATATTATTTTTCTAGTGCCATCTGTATTGTAACATTATACATTATACACATAAACAAAATGTGAGGTATATAATATTATTATATAATGTCAGTATGTCACTACTTTAATCTTATAAACAACCAACACAATATACCTAATATAAGATGCATTTCATAGATATTATTAAAATGTCAATATGAAGAATAATATTTGTAAGAAATTATTAGTTTCAATTTTAGTATTTTTTTTTTTTAGAGTTTTAATACCATTAAGTTTTAATTTAAAAAGATAAATTAATGAGTGAATTGATTTACATCTGGTACCTAATGTATTATACAAAACACCATACATTGGTATTATTACTTATGAAACTGTGAGTTTTTTTTTTTAAATTGCTATTTAAAAAAAAAAATACATGAATAATGTACTAATTTGTGTAATTTGGTCAGGTACCTAACTTATATACGTGAAGTTGGCCAGTATAAATTACAACAAGAAGTTGACGTATCAGCTTTTAACATCCTACTTTTGAACTTCAACAGTTATTAAACGCTTTTGTGAGATTCTTTTTAATCTTAGTTTCACGGGCAAAACTTATTTACGATTTTCTGGATATTTTAGACATGTTTATACATGATTTACAAACAACAGCAGTTCAGCAGCAGTTAACTTTATTGTTTTAGTTGTAGTACATAGATACAAGACATTTTTACGAGGAAAAGTTTTAATTATATTTTACTCGTATAAAGTATAGAAAGTATAATAAATGTACATTTTAAGAGAAATAGTAGACTATTTTAGTGGAAATTATTTTTTTTATTAAACTTATTAGAATATAATTATATACTATTTATACAAAAAATTACAATAATTATTTGGCCTAAACGAGTTGTATATCCCACTGATATTTAATTTTATGAGGTTAAAAGTGGTATCAACAGACTTCTATTTTAATTTATTTACTACATATTAAATTAAATAAGTATAGAACTTATATATGTTTGAATATAGTTGTAAAGAAGCTGTTTGATAATATTTTCATGCATTGATTATAGATATATGACCATCTTATCATCAGTACAATTTTAATGAAGTGACGTTAGTTGATCAACGGTATATTTTTTTGAAAGTAAAGAAAATTAAACTCCTAACTCTTAATAGGGCTTCCAAGTTTATTGAGTAAATTGGAGAAATGTAGTAACGAACTTAGTTGAGTTGTTAGCATAGAAATGGTTATCTTAATAACATTTGTAGAACAGTAAATACAAGGTGGAAGAATGTAATGAAGTTTTAGAAGAAGACTTAAAAATTAGATACAATCAAAGGTTTTGATAATCCAAACACAACATTAGAGCAGTTAAGTTTTATTTTCAGAAACACATAATATTAGTTCTTTAAGGTAGTCTTTTTAATGTATACTTGAATATTTTAACTTTTTAACGTCAGTTTAACGAATTTATAATTAGTTTTATTATCAATTAAAATCAATAATAATGTTTAACTTCAGAAAAAAACAAATAATTATAATTATAATATCACAATGCGTAGTACGTGTTTTTGTAAATCAATATCGTTCGTGATTTGTGTATAGACCCGTTTATAATTGCATTTTTAATTTAATCAACTAAAAATAATAATAAAAATTGTTATACTATAGTATAATATAAGTACTGTTAAAATTTATCATCATGAGATACTTAAATTACAGATGAAAATTCAAATATTCGGGTTGAAAGTGCAATATATTTATAAAACTATCTTCCTACATTCCCCTATATAGGTATATATAACGATCAAGTCATGTACACACCAACAATAGTTATGTTTTTAACAAACAATCCATCAAACGGTAACCAAATATTATGTAATCGAAATTGGTATGCCATTATAAAACATTTCGATATTAAATATGAAGAAAAGAATATTTTCTAAGCTATCTTAAATTTATTAATAAGCATCATATTTGTCGGTGGAAGAGAACATTACTAGTTATTATTTTATTAAATTATTGCATATTGTATAAACTGTAATATAATATTATGAACGTTTAAATTGCCTATTTACATACACCTAAATATTATATAAATAGTAAATACATTTATTGTCAAATTATAGGTTATAGTAAATTATAGTTATTTTATGATAACTAAAAATCAGATAGAACAAAATAGTGTCGATAATATCAAGTAAATATTTATATTAGCTATACATACGTACTATTTACATACGTACTATTTGTCAGATGTAATTTTAAGAATTATTTTTTTCATAATTATTATTTTACCGAGATATTAAACGAACATTTCATTTACTAGGTTTCTTAATAGAATTTTTGTGTTTGAATTTTATACTTTTTGATTATTTTTTACCAAAATAATATTTAAAAAGTCAGAGTAACTGCTAGTTTACAGAATACCACAGGCGCTTTCTGCTCTCTTACCATAACATAAATATATACATAATTTGGTATACAATTCAAAAACCGTAAAAAATAAGTTATTACTATTAAATTGAAAAAGTTACGTTTGACAACAAACAAAAATTTACCGGGAACTGAAAATATTTTTTTTTTTCATGTCCCTGGGCTTAAAACGTTTACAAAGTAAAACTCAAAGAATACTGAAAACCCATTATTAAATATAGATATATATGTATACACTATACACCTAATTCAACAAACAATTAAAATGTTCTGGAAACATGTGATACAATATCTGCCAAATTTTCAGGAGTATGATTTTACATAAAATCAGAGAAGTTCAAAGAGCGAATTCATTTTAAAATCTCGTCAACAATATATTCACGAGCAAGTTTCATTTTATAGGGGTTGTGGTTTTTATTATATTTCATTTTTATCATATTTGTATTAATAATTTGTAATGGTTTGTACTTCAGGCAAGTTTTTATGAGAGATTTACAGAATTAATTATATACTTATAATAGTAGTAGCTAGATATTATATTTTTTAATAATTTTATTTACAGTACGATTAGTCCGTCTACAATATTTTTCATTACGAGTATTAACTTCTTTTAAATATTTTAGGTTACATGGTATTTTAATTTGTAAAAAATTATCTGAATCAAAGAGAAGTAATCGATAAATTAATTTATTTCACACAATGAACCTAATAATTAATAATTGTAATTTATGCACTATTTTGAATTTAAATAATATATTAGTGATATTTTATTTAACTTTAATTATTAAAATAAAAAAAAAATAATAATGATAGTAATATATATTTTTTTTATGTATAGTAAACAATTTCACTATACATATAGACATTTATTTTTTATAAAAATATATAGCCTATAATTAATATCCTACTATTAATTGCATTATTATTTGTGCACAACATAATATTATAGTGTTTTTTAATTTTTTTTATATAATATCTTCTATATCAACTATAATCATAAAAATGAAATTCCTCCATGATAAATAAAAAAAATGCTATACGTTTCACAACCATTAGCATTACGCATGTACACTAATCTTCATAAATATATACGAGTGCATCTTATATATTATTATGATATCAAACACATTGCAATGTTTAATTGTACCAATGACGAATAGTATGAGTATCGTTACGTAATGATTTTACTATACCATCGTTTACAGTAATTAACTGAAAAATTAATAAAAACATAATAATATAGGAAAATTACTCACCTCATCAAACCCAAACCTTTTAAAACTCGGCCGATACCGATTGGACCACATTTTATCTGCTTGTTTTGTATACAATATTTATTTTATTATCAGACACAAATAAAATAAATGTTTTTAAAGAGTACTGGGAAATTGTCACAGTTGTACGAGTACAACACAACAATTTACAAATATATAATATTTATTAATTATAAAATGATATTTGTATATATTTTTGTGGAAATGTTTTCTTTGAACATCGCCAACGAATTTTTCTTGTGAATAAAATAATATACTTTATAACACTTAAAAATCAATAATTTTGAGCAAGTGGATAACGTTTTATTATATAGTACGTGTTGAATTGGCACTGTAAAACGGCTGTGTTAAATTTTAATTCGATAATATATCATTGTGCACAAAAAACAATTGTGAGCTTAAATTGTCTATAAGCCTATATCCCTAATAATATTTTATGATATTGTTATTAAAGTAATTTATTTAAGGACGAGTCTACTGCAATGATAAAAAATAATTATTTTGCTCATATATTGTCACATTACATAAAATACTAAACGTGGATCTTTAAGTATGCAATTTATGATCGTTATTCGCGATGTTTCATAATCTTATAAACAATTATAATTTTAGATATTCTTTGCTATTAAATGGGTATCTTCAAAGTTTCTTAACAACTTATGGTCGTTGTTGAAGATTACAATTCTATATTGATTAATATTAGATTATTTATTAGTTTTTTTATTTTTATAAGACATGGGGCCGGTAAGAGTGAGCGCTGCTATAGGTGTAGAAAATTATAAACTAGGTACCTACTCGTATATACTATTTTATTAAAATATAGTAGTCCAATTACTGATTCTACTTGTTATAAATTTAAAAGTTTAATGGCTCAATTATCTTATAAATAGCTTCAACAAATATGTTCATTATAGCCCAATTTCTGGAAAAAAAAAACAAACTTTTTTCAATCAACAAAAACAAAATGAACAATTATTGAGCAGTTTCCAACAACACTAAAAATGCGATTATCACATTCAAAAAACAATGAATAAGTTAAACCAAAAAATCCTATTAACGATATGAAACGTATTCGATACCTAATCATACATTCGTCACTCTGACAACATGCCCAGTACTTAAACTACCTCCAGTTTCTTTATCCCATTTACCATAAAAACAAAGTCATTTTCTGATATTGGAACATTCGATAGTTAGAGAAAATGGAACATATTACATTCTTCATAAATCATAGTACATTAACAAATTGGATAAAAATGTCAACTTTGTCAGTATGATAGCAAAAGAGAGTAAAACTAAAAGACAACTAGAAATATTGTTTTTAACGCAATTATTGACGGCATCCTACAAAAAATTTTATAATGCAATTGGACAGATTAAACGCCTTAAAAATATGAGTATATCATTAATGAATTCCAAACAACAGGTTTTATACATTTTTTTAGATAAAAAAACTTTGTGAAGTTCTAATTATTTCTTTCGTAGCATTTATATTTTTAAATAACTCACCCGATTATATTTTAATCAGTACAATACGATGAATATTTCCATTTAGCATGTTTAAAAAATTTTAAGCACCTGCATGATGGTATTATCAATGTCAGTTATTATCTATATATTATGTATATTATATATATATTTATCAAAGTTTATAATGTGATTTCAAATTCAAATATAAAACTTTCAAATATTAAAATTTTAACTAATAATAATAAGCCGGTGGTCTGAATAAAGTCTAAAGTTAAAATAGGACTCAAAATAATCAACAAGCTTTTTTCTCACTGTATCGTACAGCAAAAAAAAAAAAAATAAAAATTGCAGTCAGCACGTCGTATTACAGAGGACTTAATATATTAATATTTAATGTGTTAAGAAAAAAAAAACTAAGCAAAACACATTTATAATACCTACCATGAGTCTAAATAGTATTATAGTCATCATCGTATAAATTATAACGTAACGAAAACTTACATTATTAAAATATGTTACTTTGTGTTAATTACTGAGTATTGTGGTGATTGCAGATAGTATTTAACTGGCATATAAAGTAAATTTAAATCACGATAGTAAATATTCTTAATCAAAATGTATTTATTCATTTTTATTGTGTTTGTTTACAATAATATAATAGTATCACGAGAAATTATTAAAATAATTATTAAAATAATTATTTCTGCTTTCAATTAAATACCATACTAATAATAAATACTAATGTTTTAAGCGTTTGATATTAAACATTTATACCATACAATAAAATCGGTTTTTATCCTCATATTTTATACAAGTTCCTATTCAGAAATTTATATTAATACCACAGTAAAAAAATGACACCTACGATACACTGATAATAATTATTAGTCAACTTTAGGCCCGTAATCAACCACTGACATATATTTTTATTAACAAATATTTTTAATTAAATTTATATTAATATATTTAATAATAATAATTTAATATTATTGCTAAAAACTACAAATTATTAAATGCTTTCCTATTCTTTGAAAGTTATGTTATATTAAAAAATCATAATGAAAATAAAGTGAAAAAATGTGCACTCATAAACATACACGTATGAAAAAATATTATTATAAATATCATTGTTGTAAAATAAAAAACTAAAATAAAATAAATGGGGAATAAAAGTTTGTTGTCATTTTGTTGATAGTTGCTGAAATAGAACTCTATGATTAAGTAAATATTGTTTTGCATGCAATATATAGAGAATGATTCAAGCTCTAAGTTAAATATATATATTGTATACTTTATCTCAAAAGCAAAAAAAGAATAGCTTTGAAGTTCTTCCGTTCCACTTAATTCACTTAGCTAATAAATTTGATGTACACATGTTTCGAATATATTAAAACTATCTATTTTTTTGTATGCATTTTGATAACACGATGATCATTGATTATGCAAATTTTCTATACTATTATTCTTCACAAATTTTAATATTTAATGATACTTACTACTAAGCTTAAACCATGGTAGATTTCTTTTGGCAAATACAAGAAATCAGTTTACTGGAAAAATGTTCAATCGTTAGTTTTAAATGTTTTTTTTTATTCTATACCTATAAGCCTCCGTCGCTCCGTGAATACTAGATTATTAAATTTTTTTTTCATAAACTTATTAATTTTTCAAAGTCAAATAAATGGTTTTAGTATAATATTAATATTATTATAAATAATTGCTGTTTGATTCTAACAAGTTACACATGATATTAGTTACAACTAGTATATGATTACACCCCAGTTAGTATACATTGTTAATAACTCAATATATTCATTAGGTAGGTATAACCCGCGATTTAACTAATGTACATTATTATTATATGCAGAGATAAAAAAAGGTGGGTAAGTGGGTAACCATTTACTGTACATTAGGTGTTCATTATTAGGTAACTATAATAAATGTGTTACATTTGAATTCAAAGATATATCATTGTATAGAAAAAAACGATTCTGTTCAAAAAAGGCCTATCGATTCTATCATTCTAACCTAATAATAACTGAACTGATATAGCTATTTTTAACTCTGTAAATAATTTTTTATCGATGATTATAGAAAAGATTAAAAATTTGATTGTGCCCGTAATTGCATAAAATGAGTTAAACGTTATTGAAAATCTTAGTATACAATAAAAATAATACTTAATGTATTGTAAAATGTTGAGTACCTATCTCTCATTATTATTATTATTTTTTTTTTTAATGCAAAATATCAAAAATTGTTTAAGGTAAAATAATTATTTTATGAATTGAATTACATGGATTTTAAATGCTCATAAAAAATTAACTTGACTTTCTAATAGAATTTTTGCCTTTTATAAAAAAAAAAACCCAAGAACCTAGAAAATTTCTTATGCTTATAAATAGCTTAAAAATTGTCAAAATATTTTAAAAATACTATCATAAATAAAAAACGATCATATTCAAATTTGGTGAAGATTTATAATATAATATACCTATGTTTATTCTTTTTCGATTTACGTCAAAAACTAAATTTGCGTAAAATTCCTGTTTTTCCCTAATTTTTTATTTGTTTTCTAAGATTAAAAAAATAATTAAAGGCAATTTTTATGTATGATCCTCTCTAAAGTACAAGAAAGATCCAATTTTATATCCAAAACCACTCTTGAAGAACTTAATCGACAAATTTCACAAAAATAAAAAAAAACTTTTAAAAATCAACACATTCATCACTCCTCTTAAAATCTAATAATTCATAATATAATTTATAGCAAGTCTATTATTATTATTGATATACGTAGTTTTTTGCTTAATATTCTATCACCTGATTTTTTTAACGTGGTTTATCGGTAGGAAATTATTATTTTGAAACAAACAGCTTAAAAAGGTGTATACTGTCACACTACTCATACTACTACAATCACAAACTACTGCATAATTTTATTGAATATTATCTATAATCTATCCTATAGTAGCAAGTCCCGATTTGTCACGCATATACAAATCTACACCGTTCAACATATAGTCGCTAATTTGTTTACTGTTATACCTGACAGTTTGCAGGAGGTTTTAGTACCACCTTTGTTAGGGAACATGTACAATATATTATAGTATATAAAACTAATATATTTGTATCTAAACACACTATTTGGTGTGTAATGAAACATTTCTACGTGTTCTTATAATAACAGTATAAGGATCTCTATTTAATTTATTTCAAAAAGCGAACATAATAAGTTACACAAAATAAGTTTTGTGTCTCTCCTGTACGTACGGCTGTACAATTTGAATTTCGACGTATGTATAGTATATTGTGTATATATTACAATATATTAAAATAATTGTTTAAAGTATATAGTTAAGCAGTCGCTTACGACCTACCTCAGAATGTGTACACAGAATCGACGATGAATCAATTAATATTTTCGACAAATATAAAATGTGACAACGGCTCGGTGCTTTGAACGGTCATGCAGGGTTTGAAGTATAGACTACTGCGTTCCAACTACGACTGACGTACCTACTTAATCCTGAGGTTCGAGCAGTTAAGATAAGTTAAACGCATCCAATATTATAATAATAACCAATAGAAAGGTAGTATATAAAGTCAATAGCGCGCTGATTGGCTGTATGATGCGAAGAACCACAAAATGCCATGCCCAATGTTGTTGTTTAAAAATAATTATCATATTGTTATTCATTTAACGATGTTTTAATAGTATTATATAATATATTTTCTGGTGTAAGAATAATGATATTAATGCGAGAAAAAAATTGTTTATATTATCTACCTATAAGTATATTTATGAGAATTTATAAACACCTTAAATTATTATTATTTTGCGTAGGTTAAGATATGTAAGTACACTATAGCATTTTATGATCGAAATAACTATAAGACAAAGTAACAGCCCCTCAATAACTTGCAAACAACTATCCGTGGAAGTGGATCACGTGGGTGAAAATAAGTGTATTATAATATTTAAAAAATAGTTTATAATAATATAAACTCTAAATTAATTATTTTTTATCCAACTAGTAAATATTAAGACTAATATTAATATTGTTTATTTTAAAATTCTAGTATAACTGGATAAAAAGCAAAATATTAATATTAATATGTTATGAGATTTAAAACATGTATTGTTAAAAATAATTAATCGTTCATTATTTTACTATAACTATATAGACGCCACATATTTTGCATGACTGTATTAATATTTGATTAGACATTTTAAATAGAAATTAAATCGTTTAACAATTAGAATATACAATGCACCTCAGTTAATATAATATTAAATTGATTATTGTTATATTAAGGTTCATTTTACGATTAATGTCCATTGATAAATTATTTCCCCCTCTCATCGATATATGATTCCGGAAACGGTAAAATACATCAAACCAAAGAACTTAATCAGCTTTATCTGTGTACTGAATTATTTAATTAAGGGGAACAAATATTAGAGTTTTAGTTGTACATGCCAAATATTAAATATAATTTAATTTACTTTACACAAATGTTTCGATATGATTTGAAAGTTAGTGTAATTCGTGATATACTAACGAAATATATTTTACATACCGGAAAGAAATAAATTCGTTAGCTATACGATATATCTTATATTGTTGGTATTATGTAATTAGAATTTCTAAGTCATAAAAATAAAGCAATAAATTCCACATATTTAATGTATGAAAAAAATAATATACTTATAATTTTATTTAATGAGAACCATAACAAATAATAAACAACGAAGTTTATCTTAAACTATGATAATACGAATTATAATAATTTAATACATACTTACTTAAGTATATTAATATTATTGAAATATTCTGTTGCCATTAAATAATACTGTGAAAATTTAATTTATAATAAAAAAATAAACATACATATCTACAAGAGGATATGGTGTTTAAGCCGTCCATCAATATTGTTCTACGTTTAATAAAACGTTTCAAGACATCATATTATTATAATACCGCATAATATAATATTTATATGATTCTTACGATGAAAAAAGTAAAAACTCCTGTAACCAGAATAAATATTGATACACATTTCATAATGAAATTTCGTCTTTATACCTATTTTACAAAAACAAATATTTGTAGAGTTTTAATAGAGATTATTGTGATGGACGTAGGTAATAGTAATTTATAATATATGGCAGCAATTTTTATTTTCCTTAATTAGAGTTTTTTCCCATTATCTAAGATTATAAAACATCCACACCTAGTTAAAATAATATCCATATAATAATATCTATTCATAATATAAAAACCAAACAACTTTTACCTAGCAATGTACACGTCTTATTATTATAAATAAATTACATTTGATATTGATATTGATAAAAATAAAATAATATTAAGTTAGAGTAAGATAAGTTATGATTCATAGGCAATCAATAAAAAAAAAAAAAATAAAAAAAAAACTTAGAATTGGTTTAAGTTTGAATCACAGAGTACTTTTTTCAGGAATATAATTCATATAACAACATTTTTTTTACAGGGTTCACTATAAAAATATTTTTAAAAATAAATTAAAGGTAAAAAGGACAGATATTCTAATGACTCTCATAAATATATAATAATATAAATGATATTTAAAGTCTAGATTTACTCACCTTAACGTAAGCCTGAGGTATTTTAATATAAACTTGAAGGCTGCAATGAATAAATCACTGGCAAGAAACGATTCCAAGAGCTAAGATTAACAAAACTTTTAGAGCAGTTACACTCTTCTAATTAAATTAAAAAAAAAAAACAATAAAACCTTTATACTTAGAAATATAATTTATATTTCTAAGTATCCAACAATTTTAAATGTATTATAAGTGATTGTGCTTTTTTCTAATTTTTAATATTTAAATTCAATTAATTTCACGTTGATAATTGAAAAACCTGAGGCATGCAAGTAGATGTACTGTCTAATTTTCTTCACTGTAAAGTAGATGTGAAGTGTATTTCAACATTGGGTAAGTCATAATAACTAATGTGATAAACTTGAATTTAATAATAAATGAGATTGCATAATGTGAAAAATGATTATTACTTATGAGCAAAGACGGTCAATCGGTCTAAATAAAATGTATATACATTTCTTCGTTTTTTACTATCCAATTCTATTAAATTTGAACTTCAAACGCTTATAATAGAAATAGTGCGTTATTTTTTAATTATGTTTACATTTCTACAAGTAGGTTCAACTTGTGTAGGATATTTTATTATATTTTTAAGTTTTTTGACCAACCATTTATTTTTTTTATCGAAATTTATAGATTGTTTGAGTATATAAATTGTTATTAAGCCTTTAAATATCCAATATGGTCAATGTTTGTACTTCAAACACTTATAAACAATTAATGTCACTTTACGATTGATTTTCCTTAGACGTAAAAATAATTTATATATATATATATATATATTGCATTTAACTAAAAAATAAATACAACTACAAGAAGTTTTGTGGATTAAAATATATTTGCAAAACAAAAAAAATGTGAATAGGTACTTTTATAAATTTTTCTATTATTTTTCTGTTTTGGGGGAAAGGGGAAGATATAAAGAACTTATGAACTTAAAATAAACCTTTTATTACGTCTACAAATTTCTTTACTAAAACAAAATGAAATTTGATCATATATAAATCTGAAAAAAGCAAAACATTTTAAATATCTATCTATAAATATAGCATAATAAAGTGAAACATTTCCTTTACTTAACTTTCTTTACTAAAACACATTTTATAATATCAAATTCTGACTCAATATAACATAACAATAATTTGGAAACACATGACGTTTCGTTAAGATTTATTAAAACAATAGATTCACACCAAACTAGTTCAAAGACATTTTCTGGTACATAATATTGTGCATAGTACCATATTTAATCAGGAATATTATAGAATTATTGTCTTCTCGAAATTACATGACAGCATATTGCAAATGTTAAATTTATCGAATCGACTCGATTTATCTCAACAACAGTTAGATTTCCTACACCAATACAGTCACTCTGACGCTGTTTCCGACATTCGCTTGGAGAAACTTATAGATTCGATTGAAATTCATTATTATTTGTACATATATTGTTCTAATGTAATTCGATGATTTAATAACCACAACAGTATTATCATTACTATAAAACATTAGTGAAATAATATTAATATTATATCGTAGACACTATGAAGTAACAGAACCGTATGAAATTTAAAATTTCAATATACAATTATACCCACGATACACCGTTTTATTTTCACATATTTATCAGAATGATATTAAAATAATATTGATATAAATTGATATAATGCTATTAGCCAAAGCACATGGATATTGCTTACTAACTAATGTTAATATTAGCAGATTGTTAACATTAATCGTAATGTATAAACCATTTAACGTGTTGGTAAAATTGAATTAAAATAAGTAAAAATTTCGGTCTTACATAATTAAAAATCATCCCGTATTCGCAGCTTTCGTAATTGATGTAGGTTTCGCTGAAAATAATTACCTTGACGTTTCCTGGTAGTTCAAGACATGCTTGAATAGCGTCGAGTTATTTGTATTCTTTGAATAATGAGAGCATTCAAAATGTTCTTACCATTATACGTGTATAAACAAAAAAATACTTTAAAATACTCGATTTTATGAGAGAACTTAAATGTTATTTTAGATTTATCGGTGTCGAGAAATAGATGGTGCTTTGTTTTTAGAAAATGTAATTGTTTGCAGTTCATAACTACACTCTTCTATACACTATTAAGTGTCTACATATATATGTATAGAATTTTTGTACACAAAGTTATGTTGTGTAATTAGTTATTATTTTTTCATTATCTAAATGAAACCAACATTTTCACCCTTGTAAAATAACAAGGTGCACTTGTATATAACACGTAAGTACTTTAGTAGTTTGACATTCATCTTGAATATGATAGATAATATAATAGAAACTTACCCGTTTTTATTTTTATTCGTGTTTAATAATTAAAGCTTATTATTTCTTTTGAAAATAATACAATATACACTTCGATTATAATTATTATATTTATTTTGATTGTTTATTAATAGGTATTTAGTGGTAATAATTGTTAGAACGGAGACGGTGTACATTTCATAAAATGATTTTGACAGCTTTTCAACCTGTCTCCTTTGACGATATAAAGAACACGATCCTAATTAAGGGTTCATTTAATATCAAATGCATAAGTTCAATAGACACATACAGATATGCCCATTGCCTAACTCTAGCTACCTATTTGTTATAGTTTTTGCACACATAATATGGAATAAGATAGGTAAATAAAAATAAAATAAAACATATAATGTATATTGTATAAATTATATAATAAACAAGACTACAAATAAATATTCATATTCAATTTAATAACTTGTCTAATATTAATCTAAATACAATACATTTATGTATTTAATACATATTATAAAACATAATGATACACTTAGATGTTCTCTAATGTACATTATATTTTAATTGTATATAATTAAAACAAATTGTGTTCCGTAAGTGCTTTAGTTAATAGATTAAGTTCTGTTTAACTAAATTTAAACTTAACCTCATATAATTATTCATCGAATAACACAATACGATTAAGAACGCAACGAATATACGCAAAACTATGTTTTACATTTTATAATATTTAAAATCGAATACCATTTTTTAAAATTTCAATCAATTTGAAAATATTTTTAAAATAATTTTCCTGATTTGTTTGAGCAACAATATTTTTATTATTAAAAATTGAATCCTTACTAGCTGGCAGCTACATATTTATATTTGAAGTAAATATTGTACCTTCTATTGTATTGTACTTTTAAATTTTTAAATCTATAATAAAAAATTCAAAAACGTGTAATTGTTGTTAGTACGTTATTAATCTGTTGGATAAATATAAATGTTTATTATACGAATATTATGGTAACGTAAATATGATATCTCAAGAATTATGTTGAGGATTTTATGAATCTTCATACCTACGATACTTTTACCATTTTTATATTTCTACCATCCGTCAAAACAGTTAGGTTTTTGTTTGATAACATTTAAATTATTCAACACAGAACAAAGCGATTCAAAAAGGACGAATAAATAAATAATTTTAATTCGTCAAAGACACATGTACCTTGTATAAAAGTACACTAGCTGCAAATAATAAGCATATCATTGTTCGCAGACGGGTTTTCCACTCATATTGTTTTGAATATTATAATCTCGTTGGCTTAATATCTTACTGTTCTATTATTATAAACGTACTATGTATAATGTATAAACCTATATACTTTTTTTCAGTTCTAAAAAAATAAAAGTTATTTTTGTATAAAACTTATAATATCAAAAAATCATATCTCATAGGCCCCAGGTATTTACAAACATTTATCTGTAAGTTGTATACGATGTTGTTTCATTTGAACTCAGTCGTACAATAATTATATGCATATAAAATGTAATCATATTATATACATTTTTCATAATTTTAGCATTTTTTTTTTTTTATCAGAGGTTATTATAAGCAATATACGAGTTTAACTCTGAAAAAATTCGATTTCATTGAGTTTGTTTATTGATATTCGTATTTCCTATTATCGTTAAATGTTTACCGGGATCGTCTTATAAATAATATGTGAAGAATATGTCGAAATAACGCATAAGCGTCAACAATCCAGGACTCAACTAGTGTTTAGTGTAGTATTCTGTATAGTAGTCTACCTAAAATATTTAGAAGCCAGCTAGTGTAGTACCTAAAATAATTTAGGACTATACTGGCATAAAAAATTTCGTACTCAAATCATATAAAACCTAAAAAATAAAATACCTTTAACCAGCTGCTGTGTGCAACGATTGACGTGCGTTTAAAGGTTTCGTTAAAGTTAGATATTAGTAATGGATGTAAGTCTCTAATAGTATTGAGTGCAATTTCAGTTTATATCGATAAACTCTTTGATTGATCAAACTTGTTCGAAAAGTTGTAGGTACCAACTTATGTACACAATAATGATTTTATTAAAAACAACATAATTGTACTATATATATATATACTAATTGAGTAACTACGAAGTTAAAATTAAACAACATTAAGTCTAGTGAATTAGTAAATTTTCGGCTTTTAATCGTATTAAAGTTTTACAAATAATTAAGTAACTTTACTTGTGTTACGTTTCGGATACTAATTAAGACAAATCCTTAATTCGGTTCTCTAATCATTGAAATTAATGTTTGTTAGAATTACAATTGGTCTAGCGAGAAATAACGCATATAAGTAAGCAACATATTGATGTAGTTTAAGGTTAAATTATTACGTTATAGTTAATCAAAACAATAACTTGTATACACCTATTAAAAATATTTTTAAGACTGATTTATCACATTTAAATGTTTGTTGTTTATTTTTAAATAATCGATTTTTCATATATAATTTATATAAATATTAAACTAATTTATGATTTTACGAATAGGTATTTAGGATAATATATTGACCCTACATATAGATATCCACATAGCATTTAATTATTTATATAGTATAAGCAGCTAATAAAGTATAAGTTATTTATGCCTTAATTTAGTTAAATTTTTATTTTTTAGTTAAGAATTTCTATTTACGGTGAACACAAATGATGTAAGGCAATATCAAATAATATAATATAAAATAAAATATAATGCATTTAATTAGCTAATCTTTTATCTTATAAGAACCGGGGAATTAATTGAACGAACTATCCAAAGATGAAACTTCATGACGTGAAGGTTATTATGATAGGGAGATTTAAAATGGATTTAAATTAATCGAAGAGCTTAAGAATTGAAATATTGTTGTTCATAAAATTATATATAATTAATTAATAATTTATATTTTATACCTATTGAATATCAACTATTTACCTCCAATGAAAAAATAATGAAGTGCTCGTATAATCAAATGTCATATGACCTATAAATATATATAATTCATTTATACACCATTAATTAAGTATAAAAGACTTATGTTTTAAATAATTAATATTAGTATTTATTAAGTATAATTGGAATTTAACAAATATTTGTTTTATGTTAAACAATATTGATTTAATCATACAAATTATAATTTTTTTATTTTATTATAAAATATAAACCATTAGCAGATAATATATATTTATTATTTATGTAATTGAGGTTAAAATACACTAAATACAAAATATTATTATATTATTACATAGGTACTAAAAATACAAGTGCATCTGAGTCATATATTATAAATTTTTTTTCGTAAACCTGTATGTATAAATATTTTTTTTGAAATTACAATTTCTAGAGTATTTTTATTATGATACAAAACTACCAAAATAACAATATCTATTTTGATATATATATATAATTATAGTTCCTTTTTAAAAAAGCTCCTCGATCGTCATTTCAATAAAAATAGTGAATACAGACATATAGTTTATTGAAGAAATATGTTTTCATTTATTTCTATAAAATTTTCTCTATGAAACAATATAAACTATTTATTAAAATTGGATTATATAAAAAAAAAAAAACAAAAGTTTTCTATCGTACTAAATAGTTCTAGCTATATAAATATAAAAATAATAATATATTATGTCCAAAAATGATTACCATTCATTATTTCTTCGTTTATCAATATACCTAACCATTAGATACTATTTTTTGTGAGTTTTACGAAGTTTCTTTTCAATAACATATATATCTATCAAATACAGATCATTAATTTCTAATTGATCTCAACACAAAGTAAAATATAACATAATTCATTTGAATGATAAGTATTTTAGAAACATCTGTTGATTGTTTTTAAATCACTTTTAGTTACACTAATATGCAATCTATTTCTGTATAACACATATTAAACTTTATGTTACTATCTCCTGTAAAAATTAGTGTTTAAATATTTAATTCGTAAAATAATGGCAAAATAGATATTATTGAATACCTATTGATAATTTCTAAAAAGTAATAACCTTAATAAACTGAATCAAACCTCTTGAGCTTGTATTTTAAATAGGAAATCAGATATAATTATATATGTTATGTAAATCCAACGTTTTTTAGAATATTTGAAAAAAAAATATAAAATATGAAATTATTGAAAAAGTTGAATAGAAAATTTGATTTCTGAATTAATTTATACTTATATCCTTCGAACGCAAAAGTGCACCGTGGCTGAGAATTTTTCGAATGAATGAATGATTAATCTGGCTAGGTAAGGTTCGAGTTGGTGTTTAAATAGTTAATTCATTATTGCGAAATATACGCAAATACTATGAAAAATGGTCAAAGCAATAATTTGCATAGTGTAACATAATATTATTATAGCTATTAGGTACAGTCGTTGTACTAAACCTCATATACCTGTATAATGAATATTGTGTATGAGTTAGTGTGGGTTGTTTTTTTGCTTCAAGATATTAATTTTATATTTTTGAAAGAAAATCTATTAATTTATAAATTACTAGATTACCTCGTGCACTTCGTCACCCGTTTAAAATGTCAATTCTATAATATGATTAGAACTTTGATTAATTTGTAATTTAATATTCGGTTTAACGGTGTTTAAAATTTAGACGTTTTCATTGACCATTTTGAATCTCAAAAACTTGTGCAAGCACCACTTTAAAATGCGAATTTTGTAAAACTCTTTCTTATTGTACACTAAATTTATGGTACAAATGTATCTTGTAAATTGCACGCCTCGATCTATCATTGTTCAAGTTATCAGTTTCTATCAGTATGTTAGTCAAGTTATAATATTATGATCATTAATTTACTTGGCGTTGCCGATGAGACTCTTAAGGTTTTGCGAGAAGTATATTATCAGATAGGTCCACCACAGGTGAATTGTGGATCCCATGAGATGTGTACGTAAATTTATAATTTTTAACTCTTAAGTTTCAAAGTTGTATCAATTTTTTTTACTGTGGTGGATAAGATACAACAATGTGCCATCTTGTAGTTTTTATATAGTTGGTAAAACAAACTGACTTATTTTATTTTAATTTTTTTTTTAACACATATTCAACTTTTTAAAATCAAAATTTCGAAAATCATGTGACGTGGTGACACTGGTGAAAGTATTTGGAACAATTCTGTGAAAAAAAAATTGGAAAAAAGTTAAAAAGTTAAGCATCATCGTTACAAAATGGCTACATAAAAAAGGTCTGTTCTTTTATATATATGTAAGGATAATACATTTATAATTAAATAAAAGTGTTATAAAATTTCGTTTTGTGAGTAAAAATAGGAATCTATTTACGAATTAAATATCCTAGTAAGTATTACATCAATATTCAATATCCATCTCATAATATGACAGTAGTATTACGAGTATGCAGTCACTATCATTTCTATGAAGTACAAATATGACATTTCTACCCTGCAGCCATAATGATTTTCTCCATATTACTATATAGTCACTACACAAGATTCACATTAAACGTTATCGATGTTCCGTGATAGATTTGAAATCGTACCTCCGATAAAGTTTCTTTATACTTATTTCTTCGCCCCTTACTATAATATAATCGTATAATATTATTTTTATTACTTATATATATTTTCTCCATGTTTGTACACATATATATTTATATATATATATATAATTTAAATAATTATAAAACATATCGTAACTATCACTTATTAGTTGAAAACGTAATTGAAAGATAGAGTATAATATTATCATCTACTATAATCATCAACATTAATTGAACGAGTAAAAAATAAGATTCATCTTTTCAAAAAATAAATTTTATCGAGTAAGTATACCATAATATTGTAGTACCTATATATTTTAGTACCTACGAGTATAACCTTTCGATGGTTAAAATTACATAGGTATAATGAGTAAAAAAAAATGTATGATAATAATATTATACATTTATACCCATTGCGCAGTGCGGCGTTCTTTATATCTTACGATTGTGGTTTGATACAGGTGTATGGGCTATGCGACCGTAGCGTTCCGAGTGGCGACCGTTATTATAGTAGGTTTTATAAAGGTATGCGACTCACAACTGGGATTTGAGACGGGAGAGTGAGAGAGAAAGAGGAGGCGGAAAATACTGTATACATATATAGCTGCGGTTGTCGAGAATCAGAGGTCGCGAATATTAATAGTGAAAATTCGAGGTTTACGTGAATAATTGATGTGCGCACGAGGAACGCGTGTACCTACTCTTGTAATCTATATGTGTATATGAATTGACGAAAGAGCCGATGTACTGTAGCCTCCAGGGTGTGTGTGTGGGGGGACGAATGAGGAGAGAGAATGTTTTATCAGCATCTCGCGGAACAACGGTATATTATAATAATTATGGTTGGTGTGTGGACAACGTGGTGACGGTGGCGTAGTCGGGATGAGGGATAAAATATTAAATTCGGATTACTCTGCCGGGGGAATCGAAATGGACATGAAATATGCAAAAACGAATTTCCGACCGTCTATCGTCTACCTACAGCACAACCGTAAACATCGCTGGACGCTGCACAGAAGACTGGCCTGAAGCGGCTATAATCGCGATATTTTAGTGTTATTGGGGTGGTGGTTCGATATCATAATTATATAAATGTACCATTTTTTTTTTTTTTTTTTTGGCATGGAGTAATGATAAACCCATTTAAAATTAATTTAATGCGGTGTGATGAGCTTTAGTATATTTTTATCGAACCGAGTTTTTCTTTTATTGAAATTTTGTGTCAAACCAACCATCAGATAAAGTCATAAACAAACCATGTGTAAACAAAAAATGCATAGTTTGACAACTTATTTTGTATAAAGCGATGATGCAGTATGATTGAAAACAGTTAATTATATTTGTCATATACATACTGTATTTCCGTAAAACGTATAGGTATAAATGTACATGCTTGTGTGAGTTTATTATTATTACAACGGTTTAATAAACTTAAAAAAAACGTTTAAGAAACTAAATATCGTGATAAAAAATAAGCATAAAAGAAAGATATTAATAATTTTCAAAGCTACAACATTTTTTGATGATCTCTAATAAAAAAAATCTACTGAAAGTACCATGATTATTAAAGACTACTTAAGTATTTTTATCATCATAATACATGCATATTTATTGACTAGAGTAAACTTTCCCCAAGTAGGTCAATCAAATATACGGTGATCTTTAGGTTTAATATTGTTTTACATTAGCTTTCATAAATTATGAACATTTATTTTTATTGTCTACACAATCTATGTTTTGTATTGAACAACATTGATTATTTTTGTGTTAATTGAACAATTTCATAGGTAACTACTCAATATAATAACCTTTATTTTATTTCTTTATAATTTAAATTTCAAATGATAAAATCAAACACTTTGTCTTATACTCCCAGTCATATTATCATTATGTTACTATGGTTGTACCATATACCTAGTTATCTTAAAAAATATATATTGATAACAAAGAAAAAAATTATCGTTAAAATATTGCATTTCCCCTTAATCCATTTATAATTATTATTAATAGCGAAGAGGGAGAGAGATAATGTTAAGTTAATTTTAATAACAAAGGATAGTAACAATATTTTAAACAAATTTGGTATTAGGCGACCTATAACCAGGCATGAGGTACGCATACCTAGTCAATATATTTATATTATAATAATATGTATATAGATTTTGTACACTTATACCAGAAATTAATACAGTATGGAATAATAATACATTTTATCCATGCGTACAATAATAATATGCAATAAATTAATAATAGTAAGTCCAAACATGAAAAATAAATAAGCCACTAAATAATGTATCATGACATATGTTTCTTACAAAATAACTAAATTTTTAATTTATAATGTTATAGATCAACATAATATTGCTGTATCAACATTCAAGATTTTAAAGCTTCAGTCGCATTGCATATCTTTATTTCATAATTATATTAATATGCAGGCACTATATTTATCAAATACATATAATGGTATTAACGGAAGATTTAATACCTAGTTTATAAAATGTGAACTGTAGTTTTAATAAATATGAAAGTGTGAATTGAATAATTTACAGATTTAAACAGTTTTTCAAAAGAATGAATAAAAAAGATTTATAATAAGTTAAACTTAATTAAGTTTAAAATTAAATTTTTTTCATTGTTCTACTATTCAAGTATATGAGTCCATACAATGGTGTGTAGACATGTATTTTACGCTTATGAAACATGTATGTATATTATATTTTGTACTAAAATAAATACTTAACCTTCTATAATAGTTGTTAAAATGATAAGTTTTTTAAATTATACATTTATACAAATTGAATTCTTAAAAATTAATTTAAAATATATGCACAAAATTACTTAAAATTTTAAATTAAAATTCTAAAGAATACATTTTGCATTTTTATAGAACTATCCACACCATTACGCCAACGCAATTATTTTAATATTATTATTTACCTAAAAATTATATGTTATTATGGAATACAATATTTACTATTGCAGAATATTGTAAAATTAAAAGTAAAAGACAACAATTGAATTGAACTGTATTAAATTCATAAGTTAGAACCAAATTTGAAATGCAGAACCTAAATGACATTTTGGTTTTTGATGTAATACTGGTTTAAACTTTAGTTGGCATAATATGAATCAATATTTTTATCTATTAACAATTAAGCTGTTTTTTATGATGCCTTTGTCTATTTATTATAGACTCTTCTTAAGTTAATTAATTTAGTTAAATCAATATGCATCAAATAATTTTTCCAATTTAAAAAATGTGCTTATACTGTATTTCAACAAAATTATAGTATTATTTTCTAGATTTTAAAACTTATAACAATTTCAAAACGATTTAACCATGTATAATAAAATTATATTACCTATAGGTAATACATTTTTATAAATATTATTAATTATTATAATTTATATTACATTTGTAATTTTATTTGTAACTATTAGAGTAATAGATATCAATAAGGACGTTCTTAGTCAATGTTTTTATATGTAAAAATACACATAGATGATATTATTATAATATTGATTATTTTAACGAATGTATCATTAATAGCATCAATCAAATAATATTATAAAAAATCAATATTTACTAAAGACTTACTCTTAGTT
Source organism: Aphis craccivora (assembly GCA_009835225.1). Classification (NCBI taxonomy): domain Eukaryota; kingdom Metazoa; phylum Arthropoda; class Insecta; order Hemiptera; family Aphididae; genus Aphis; species Aphis craccivora. Next base: position 40,186 of record VUJU01001941.1, read on the forward strand.
CGTTCTTGAAGTATCCAATATGAATGGCATCTTTAGATCCTAGAAAAGAAAAAAAAAATTTTTCTGTTTATTTCTTATATTTTCAACTTAATAACAATAACAATTTTATTTTTATTTTGTACAATGAAAAATATACATAAAAATACATGAAATGGTATTTCCCTTCTCCCCTTGAAATAATACTCCATCATATCCTTTTTGCTTTTTTCATCTTTTAATTTATTGTTTCATAATTTTGAATATCTTTAACCAGTTATTTTTTTAATTTTAAGCGTCATACATTTTTGTATAAAATATAATTACCTTTACTATGAATAATTTGTATAATTAAAATTACATTTTACTATGTCGGTTAAATGGATATTCATTTTACCTTTTTTATTACAATAAATATTTCCATATTCAACCAAATTAATTTTTTATGTTCATAAACTACATATGTTACGGAAAAATATGTTGAATATATTTTAAATTTATATGTTATTATTTAAATATTTTTATGAATAAAATAATAAATTTTTTATTGATTACCTCATTCAGGCTAAAACAGTTATTATCTACTTACAATAATTTTCTTAAACTAAGTTTTTATAATATGCTATTATAAATTTGTTTTTTTTTTTAAGAAAAAAATAATAGGTTAAAAATTAATAATATTGCTTAATTCTTTGTCTGGTCTTATTGTCTTAAAATGAGGTGTTAGATACTTCGCTTTCTTCAAATCCTTATTAAAATCCATTAAAATGTGCCGTTAGTGTGACTTTACAGATCTCACTTATGAGTGGGACATTCTTGGGCATTAAAAAAGTGAGTTATCTAGCTGATATATCTAGTTTATAATCTATTAGTAGTGTTTTCTTCATTTTTAATTTGAGGTTGTGCTATGTAATACCATTTTTAAAACCTTGGTGTGAATTGGATTTGGCACCAATTGTTTTCCCACTTTTTCATAGTAGTTCTATGAATCTTTTTTTTATGAGATACGTAGATTATTAACTATAGTTAGAAAAACATTGTTTCATCGTTATAAATTTACTAAAATAAAATTAATTTTCAAAAACATGAATCACTCATTTATACTCACAGCCTACCAATAATATATTAACTTAAATTTCTCCATAATACTTTATAAAAGCTAAATAGAATTCCTTTGATGTGTGATATTGTTTTTTAATCATTTTTATTTTTAACAATTGTAATATTAAAAATAGTATCAAATAACAAACAGAAGTGATTTAAATTCTAGAAATTAAGTTAATTTAAACATAAATCAAGAATCAAATGTCTCGAAGAAGCCAATGATTTATAAAGGATAGCAGAAAACCTGTACAGCATCCGGTAAATATGACAAATTGGTGTGTAGGAAAATTGTCAGTTTTCAACAGCGTATTGTTATGAAATTGAAAAATCAATCTTACATGGGGAAAAGGGGAAAAATAAAAGAGAAAAAGAGATAGAAGAGAACACGCAAGAAAGAGTGCCAAAGAGATAGAGAGAAAAAGAGGCAACGGGAGAGTAAAGAAAAAAATATATATAAAAGTTTCTGCTGGATGAGACCAAATCCAAAGGTCAGTTAACAATATACGGAAAAACGTCGTAAATATACTAAATTTTCAATAATTTATGTGCTTTTGTTTTCAAGACGAAAAACTATAATGATGCAACTTGGTTGTATTTCACGTATATAGTGAAACGTGTTATGTTTATGAGTATCACAAATCACACAATCTATATAATGTACACATCTTGTCACGCGTTGAATGATTTTTGAATACACTTGAAAGACCACCAATAACATAGGTATGTGAACATGGTAAACTAAACATTTTTACTGCTACGTAACACTTATATGTAAGGCCCGGAACTTGATGATCTAAAAAATAAAAATATATAAAAAAATGCACAAATAAAAATGTATAAAATGACATAAAAATGTTAAAAAATGACACGAAAAAATGATATTAAAAATGTATAAGTTACTGTAAAAATTGATAAATAGGTATTGTTTTGATACAAAAATTAAAATATTAAAATTGTTATATTATAAAATTATTTTTATTTAACTAAATAAAAATATGTATCAAAAAATACTACAAATTATTAAATAATCGTAGATCGCGACAAAAAAAAAAAAAAAAAAGGATAATGAACGTTGATAATCGACAAGCAAATAGAAACTGCATGTTTTATACTAAAATGTAACTTTCAACAAGAAAACTTCAAATATACATATGTAAAAAAAGTACAAAAATGAATGAAATGCACCAAAAAAACTAAAAAAGTACCGTGAAGCATAAAATTCCTTAAAACTGCAAAAAATGCAAAATAAAAATTGTACCATCAAATTCTATATTTCATGAATCACATTTCTGTGTAGACGAGCATTAAATGTGAACATTAAAAAAGAAGATACAAATGCATCAAGTTCCGGGCCCTATTTATATGCATTGTCTAAACAATTTTTTGGAAATTAACAAAGATTGAGACAAAAAAAAAAGTAACTACTATTATCTTCATGTACCTACTGCAACGTGATTTTGCAAACTTATACAAGATGATCTAGTTGAGTATACAGTTACGTCCATTTTTCTAAAAGTAATGACTTTTTTCAAATATTATTTTTTCATGATTATTAATGCTATTAAAAAACAACATTTTTTTTAACCCATAACTCTGATAATCTAATTTTTATATCGGTAGATATTCTTAAATAATTAACTTATTAATTGAAATTCGGTTTTTATGCATAAAACATTTTACTTTTGAATATGCAATTAAAAGTATAGATATTGCCATTCAGAAAAGAAGAAAAAACTTAAATTGTTATAAAATTGTTATTTTTTTTTTTTTTAGAAGCATTCGTTGTTTACAAAATAATGATAATAATATGTCATTCATTGTAATATTAATTTATACATACTGTTATTTAAATGTGCGTTAGTTAATTTGCGTTTAATATTTGACGATATACAACAAGTTAAACCATATAAATACTAATTGCGTTTTTTTTTTTTTTCAAGCATTTACCGTAGTATTTGTTTAAATAGGTAAATTATATAATAAGGAGGATTATTTTGAACTTTTCTTTAAGTTTTAAAGTTAACAAAAAAATACTCTAATGATTATTTTCTTAAAGATTATATAATCTATATAAGTAAATGTCTGTGGGTTTGTCGCAAAATTACGTTAATACTGCACTCTTAAATTAATGTAAAATTATAATGTTTAAATATTTAAAATAAAATAAATACACAACAATTAACACAAATTAACAATTCTGATCCATCCTTTAACAGTTATCAATTCATTGAAATGGAGTACTGCTTTCTATTACGCACTGTACGTATACCGGCGATATATTGATTTAATCGCATATTATACAATACACATGCACATTTATTAAACATCTGGAACGGTAGTGGCTTAATTGATGATGGTCTAGAAAATTATTATCTACCAGAATTAGTACGATGCTTTGGGACTTGCAATTATTATGGATAGGTGAAATACCGTAGAAGTGACTCATTAAATATGTGACAATTTCCTACGCTACAGGCTTTTACGATGAACTTAAATGAGCAAGTTTGTATAAAAGTTAGGTGGTAGTCTTTAAAAAAAGGTTATTATTAATACACTGATTATCGAAGATTTATTACGGTATTATACCTCGGAAATTGGACCCTGAGGTTTTGGAAGTCGATACGCGTTTATACCTGGAAAATCCTGTCATTTTCTGAGGCTTTGTCTTCGGTGAGCGACGTCACTGCTGAATACTAATCACGTGCAGCACCGACGGTATTTGTGATGGGCTACTGAATTGATTTCAATGCGAACTTTTGTAGTTACATTGAAAGTCTGCTTTATTTTCGTGGGTGGGAGCTTTTGCGTATAATACCGGATGTCTCGTTCTTTGGTAATCAACATTTTGTAGGTATTCAGTTCTTCATTTCTTTAAAATTGTAAGCTGAAGTGTTTTGGTTGAATGAGTTTGAATAAGTGACTGTCGAAGTGAAATGTGCTCGTATATTATCAATTACGGATTATCGACAAACGGTGGTCATTGGTTTGAATGACCATCAGTAGCTTTAATGGCGGTCAGAGCTTACGATAAGAATCTTCCTAACCCTAACCTGGACGTTTATGCTTGTGGCATATTGCTTTATCATTTCAAATGAATTTTCTTTCCCGATAGTATTTGAAATGACGAGGTTTTCCCGTATTATTTTCGATTTAACAAGGCAGGTGGTAGGTGTAAAACAGTTGTTAAGAGTAAACAACCTTTTACTGAGTTGGGATTATCTTATATTTTAGTGGTTTTGAAAATGATCGTTTCCGTTGTGCAGGCTTATATCTATAGCAATAATACATAATATTGTGAACACTAGACAGAGTGGTTAAGATTTAACTTTTTATCTGACAAAACACCAACTTACAATTTAAAATTTACTTAAAAAAAAAATAATAATTTTTGAAAGTATTAAAATTGATTTTTAAATGAATACAATGATTTAATTTTTTTCATAATACTTGAAACCAGTGGCATATCTAGGATTCGTTTTACGGGGGTGTTTTAATTTTGATACTTAATAGTGTCATGGAGGGTGTTTACCAGTTGCCCCCCATGGCTATTATCGAGATTTTAAAAATATACCAGTTACCCCCAACCAAATGTATCAGTTACCCTCACATGTTAATATATACATGCTTACAATATATAGCTCGTAAAATAGGAGAAGTAAATAAACAATATTAGATTCTAAGCGGATCGATGAATGTATTGATTTTAAAATGTTGTGTGTTTTTTTTTGTGTGTTTGTGTACACGAAAACGTGTCGAAATAATGTTTCAATTTCAAACTTTGGGGGTGGTTTCCGATAGCAAAATAAATCTAGTTGGTGTATTAGGGATTTGTTAAATTTCCCAATAGTTTTCAAAAGCGTCGGGAAAAACCAAAAAAAAAAAAAATCAAGGAAAAACGGTAATTTTTATGCGAAACCCGTTTTCGACAAAATCGATTTTTTTATATGGTTGTAATGTAAAAACTTATCACTGTAAATACTTGAAATTTTCACCAAATCTTTGTGTTAGTATTATCTAGTGTTTTCTTAGTACAGTTAAATTTTCAACAATTTTTGATTTTTTTTGAGTTATTTATAGACCATAGAAATTTTCAATTAATTTCTTTTTGAAGTGTCGATAAAAAAATTCTGAATGACTAAAAACACTTGAAAATTTAATACAAGGTTCCTTATGAGTTGTTCTTATTGTAGCTAAAAAAAAATTAAAAATCGTTAGTCACAATTTTTTTTTAATAATAAATAAGCGTTTATAGTTCATATTTTTACGAAATCTGTCGAAAATGCGAAAATTTTCAATTGATTTGTAAATTGAAAAATCATAAAATGTTTTGTGTTATCAACTAAGTATTAAAAATACAACATTAAGTTTTCCTT
>VUJU01001942.1:8327-26932 GCA_009835225.1 Aphis craccivora
CATGATCCTTGTTCTGTTGTTGACACTAAATTAAGAGTGAAAGGAATAATTGGATTACGGTTGATAGATAGCTCAATTATGCCTAAAATTGTTTCTGCAAATACAAATGCAGCTACAATAATGCTCGCAGAAAAGGGAAGTGATTTAATAAAAAAATGTTATGGAAAGCTTTGATAATAAATATTAAACTTACAATTTTCGTAATTCAATGTAAATATAAAAAAAAATAATAATAATCGTTATTTTTTTTATCTTATTTAAAATTTTAATTGTTTTGATGTATATAAAACATGTGAATTATAATTTTATATTGAAAATATATATATATTATTAACATAGTAAACTATGTTGTACGTTTTATTATTTACTTAATTTAAAAAATATCTGCCAACCTTTAATTTAACACAACAAAATCTAAGTTTTAAACTTCATAATTTTATTATTTTTACAAATTTTTTGAATATATATAATATATATGAATTAATTTTCATTAGTAGATATACCTATTAAAATAAATTTTAATAGTAAAATTTAAGTTATCTCAAATTTTTAATAACCTTTATACGAGTACATTTTTAGTTATTATTTATTTCCAGAATTAAATAAATTTTATAATGTACGTTTTGGATCCTAAGTGGAGAGACGAATGTATTGATTTTGCAATGATGTAGGTATGGTTTTTTTGTGTAGAGTGTACACTTATAAATGTTTTTAGTTTTGAGAGTGTTTGTTTTCTATTTGGATAATTACGAATTTTCAATTTTTGTTTTATATTTCAATTTGAAATTGAAATATTTAATTTTGATAATTTAATACCAAATTTCTCATAAGGAGATTATATTAAAACCATAAAATCAAAATAATTAATTTTTATAATAACGATTATTATTTATGTACATTTTAAGTTTGAATTACTAATTTACTAATGTAAATGATTAATAATAATTTATTTATTAATATGACGGGCGGAATATGTTTATTATGTTATATAATTTAAAAACATTATTCGTGGGGATTACAGTACTTAACACTTTATTGTTTATTATATTATTATTAATTTTAGTATATAAAATATTCATATATTTTATGATATTAATATATATTTATGCCATGAACTTCTTTTGCTGTTTTATGGTATGTGTTCGTAAAATTAACTTTTAGTAATACAGTTTTTACTACTTTGCCCAATTTATAATCATCTTTTGTACATTTTATATTGTAATACTTTCAAAATGAATCATTAATGAATCTTAAGACCAGAGTCTAAACATCTGCTATTTCACTGTTTGCAGTTTCTTTTTAACTTTATACCAATTTATATTATATTATAGTTTCATAAATTATGTATTAGTTACTACGTAGTATTCGCTATTCAGTATTATTATTTATTAAAGCGGTATTCATTAATGCACCTATCCATGAAGTTTTCCAACTAAAAAATAAATAAAAACATTTTAATACAAAATAGTTAACAATTAGTTAATGTTTGTGATCATAGATTATGTATTTAATAATAGATGACTTATGAATATATTACACTGAAATGTATGAAAATGATTAATGAATTATTGAACATAAATTACGAAACATATTAAATTTAAAAACTAAATTCGACTGTTACATAATGAACTCATCAAGGCAGTTCTTTAGGTAGAATTTCATCGTAAAGTATCGTTTTCAATATATTATTGGCAATTTGCAATGCGAATTCAACAGTGATCTCTTCGGCGATTGGAGTGATAATATCCAAAACTACTCGACGGTTTTGGTGATAAAACGCTGATGCAGTTTCCGCTAAAAACATTTAAATAAGTATACATATAAATAATTATTAATTATAATAGACGATTTAATCAATTGTTTTTTTTTTTTTTGTTTTGAAATTTAACCTTCACTATGTACATTATCATGAATTATGTATGACGTGCATATTAAAATAAACATTAGTTAAAGAAAAAAAAATTTTCAATTTACAAATTAAATACCAAAAAACACAATTAAATAATTGAATAAAGAATATTTGTAATCTAGTATAGAGCATACTTAAGACATCATTGTTTTTGTTGATGTTTTGGGGTATTATTTTGCCATTTGCGTCTCCAACTTTGAGTTTGATTCGAATATCTTTAACTTGGAAGTATTCACGATTCTTTTTGTCTTTTAATACTTCAAGACTTGCTTTGACGTCAGCTTTTGTGTTAGCTGTGAATACGATATTAATTAATATCTAATTATATGATAAGAATATATTACTTAAATAAACTGTGGTTCAAACAAAGTGTTTAAATTTATTTAGTTTCACTAAATAATTAATATTCGAGCTTATAATAATAATACACCGTTCAACATACTTGGTTTTAATAATACAATAATTATTCATTAGTTTCTTTACACTATATGAAATTAAAAACATGTTGAAATACTGCATATACATTTACCGACGTGATAACATAATTTCATATCTTTTGCTACTTACTTATATTCCCTCTAAATATTCCTTGTCCTTGGAGTGGAACAACCATTAAACGACCGTCGATGTCGTACGTACAGTTAACGAATAAATTCGGGAGAAGAATAGTCCCTTCGCCGTTCAGCTTTTCAAGATTTACCCTGCAACAATATAACGTCGCAAATTAAATGTTTTTATTAAGATATTTTCGGTACCGTGTTGTCATTGGTGTCAAGTTCTTTGGAAATAATAAGCGTCTACAATCTACATCCACCATGATATAATTAAAGCCATTGCGTAACGATAATAGTATTATGTGTTGTTATTTGGTCCAGTTTTTGCATCAGCGCAATTTTGTGTTGTGCAATTAATAAAGAAAGAAATTATCAAGATATAGGAAATATATATATATACATTTTATATAAAATCTACCGATTATGTATGGAATATTTCGACAAATAATTCATTTAAATGTCGTTATTGTTATGGTCAACTGTCAATATTGTAAAACACGACACACTGCAGTGAATACTGAATTTTGTTACCACTTTCACCGAATCACGCGTTTTACTTTTTTCAGCTATTATTTGAAACACGTGTGTAGTAGAATGTTTGTTTAAAATCATAATGTTTAACAATTTAATTAAGAGTGTATTATTTTGGAAGGTAAAATTAAATTAAATTCAAACTTAAATTATATATATTAAAATATATTCATTTTTAAAATGATAATTTAATGAATTATACACACTAACACACTAATACCTACGTTTAACTAAAAATCGAAATAACAATTTATTTAAATAAATCGAATTCAAAAATTTTAAATTTCAACTAGTTTACTTAAAAATTCCAACTCATAGATATCCGTATAATTGTATTCTTATTATTTTTATTTTGTATTTATATTTGTATTTATATTTTTTGTTTATTGATATAAGAATTATATTATAACTAAAAATTTTAAATATAATGCACATTTAAATAGGCACTTTTTAATTAAAAAAAAAACCCAATTTATTACCTATAACGCTGTAGAAATTAAATAATTAAACATTATACCTACCCTACCTATATTACCTATATCTCATAAAATAATGAATAATAACTGTGTGATGGACAGATTAAATATTAATGTTTTATTTTGATTTTTAATACTTGACAATTTAACAGCGATGACACGTATTGTTATCTGTGTGTATTGATTTTGAATTGTAAATATGTCATATTGACAATATGTGAAACGCATATAGTTATGCATATTGAATAAATATTAAAAAATAATAGAAATATTCAACATATCATTTTTAAATGAACCTTTACTATCCTTACTCAATAATAAAAATTTAATTAAATTCCAGAAAACATAGCATTTTTGTTAAATGGCTTGACATATTTAAAATTAAATTAAAATCAAATTTTTGTTAAATGAATAGGTGTTAAACTATGATTTTTTTTTTATTACAATTGCATTAATATACTATCGATTTTTAAAAGCAAAATGTAGATTATAATATTATTCCATATTTAGTAAATAATGAATATTCTTATATTGGCGTTTTCAACGTAATAATAAAAAAAAAACTTCATATTAAAAAGAATAAATGGGTAACAAACTTGTTCAATAAAATTAAAATTTAACTACTTACTTGAGATTGTTGATTACAAATTTAGAACCACCCCATGCTTGTATATCTTTAATAGTAGCTTTAACTTTAAGGGCATCCTCATTTCTATTTACTGCCACCATGGGGATGACCATTGGTTCCAAGGCCGGGATTTGCATTTTGGGTATCCCTGTGTAAAAATGAAAAAAAAATGAATTTATATTGTATTATTTATATACATTTTAAGTAAATTAATAAACTAAAATCTTATTTTATAAACACATATAAATTACCATTAGGTAACTCGGGTCTTAGGGATTCGATAGTTTGCAGTAAACATTTTTCTAATTGAGGATCACTTCTTTTACACACATGCACGAAGTTGGCTGAAAAATAAAAGTACATATTAGTAAAAGTATATTCAAAACATATATTTAAATTATTTAATTATAAATTATAATATCTATAAAAGTATACAATTAGTAATATAAGGTTTTATTAATTTACATTTTGGATAAGATCTCATACTTCGATTATCGTCCTTTTTTTGTTATTAATTGTTTATTTATAAAAATAAAAATACATTTACTCACGTAATCTTTTTGCTGTCGTGTGTTGAGTTTGTAGGACGATTAGCGTTATGCTGATTATTGACAGGAACATTTGTCCTCCCATTATTAACTAAAATTATTAATTCAAAATGTTATTTTTATTGCGTATAATAGTCGGTATAATATGTACTATTGTACTAAGTTACAAAATCTTGAATGCGTTTTTCAAAAAGACATTGATTGTACATTCTAGTATTATATATTATTTACTCAAGTTTTAACGTATTTTAAAATTAAAAAGGGAATAATGATAAAAAAAAACAATTTCCTTCAATTATATTTTTTCAATTACTTAGCGAAAATGATAAATTAAATACGTAAAATAATTAATGTATTTTTTATTTCTTGTATCCTGTTATACCCGATCGTCATGATATTATGTATATACAATACATATTAAATTTTTTTATTAACATAAAAGTTTATCTATGATTTCCATATACATCAAGTATATTATGCACATGAAATAGATATAATTCATTATTAAACAAAAGTCAAAGGAGTGAGGAGAGAACAAGACTTCACAGGAATGTATAGAGCTCGTGTACAAGCAAAGCGATCAACATACTCTTCTCGTCTCTAAGGCTTTACAGAGAACACAAGATAGCGAATTGTTTGTATACCAAGTTAGATAAATATAACTAAATATAACTGGGCAGTTGTATACCTATATTATAGACTTAGAAAATAGGAAATCGATTTTCGATTTATTTGAAATTCGTGTTTACATATTATTAGGTATTTATGTGAAATATACAACGGCATCATATTATACTTACGTTTTCTTAAACGTTTAACGATGAAATCGATAACACTGATGGTCATGTGTGCGTGTGCCTCCTTTGCGTGTACGGCAGTGCCCTGCGATATCGCCTCGCAACGTGGATAATAATATTATAAATGGGTATTATCCTTTCGGCGCTGCGGCGCGGTCGTATAATATTATATCAGTGGCCGGCCGGTCTCACTTGTCAGCGTTATATAAATTGCCGAGGACCTCGGCGGTGGCGGCGGCGGCTTGTTGAGCAACACCATATAATATAATAATACATTAATACTTACTGCAATATACCTATACTAGCTATAATAATAATATTATGTGACTTCTTGCCCTCTCTACGCACATATACGAAGTTATATTACAGGTATATACGTATTAAGTATATTGTATGTCATGTTCTCTTTCTCGGACGCAATCTCCTTGAATCCACTTTGGCTGTCCGCGCAGGTCTCTTGCATTTCCCCTGCACACGTTGACGACCGAGAGTACTCCGTGGCGCGAAGAATCGTTACGAAATCGTCGTCGTCCACAATGCAATATACATATTATTATATTAACACAATTATAATGGGTATACATCTCCGATCGGGATAGCAAATTCGTGTTTTTACGGATCAAGTCTGCTGTTGTGTAGTGGCATGTATACGGTCAGGACGCATCCGGCGATCCCGTGGGGAGTGGCGAAAGGGCGGGAAATATTTTCTGTTTGGAAACAAAGAATACTATGACCTCGTTGAAGTTTAAGTTGTTACAGACTCTTTGGATCCGCAGAAAGGTCGAAAGCGCGTGATGTACGACATAATCGTAGAGAGTACATAAGTCACGGTATACAGAGTGATTCACCAAATATGCTCACTCCCTTTGTTTTCACTATATAACAGTACATTTATCCAAATACTGATTTTTGGACCTATTAAAAAAACATCATACTTTCAATTATTTCGATATTATATAATATTGTCTAAGGAGTTTCCCGTGATAATATAATTTATTGTCTATCAAATGAGAGATATTACTTTTTTCTGTAAATTGTTTATTAGATGATTTTTTTTTGTTGATAATTTTAATGTTATATTTAAATTTAAATTCAAATGATTAGTCTCATAGTAATTAAACACTATTCACTAAGAATGTCCTGCATGATTACGAGCTTAAAGATACAAGCATTGTTGTATAATCGATACTAATATATTCACATTTTATGATTTTCCTAGTACCTATATCAAGTGCTAAATTAAACATAACGTATATTTTTCATTTTTTTTAAAACCATTATTTTAAGTACTATAAATTATACTTAGCATCAAATCTTTCACAATATACAGTTACCAGTTGAAAGAAAATATGCCATTTAAGCGGGTATACTTATAGTTTTATTATTCTAAAAATTCTAATTTGAATAAATGGAAGGATGAACATCCTTGTTGAATCATCCTGTATACAAATGTTTTGTATAGGTATCAACTATACATATATGTGTATACTGTTAAGTCGTTTAAGTCGTAATAATGTTATATTGCTGTCCGTCATCGAGAGGTTTTTGCGCTCATCGACAAATACGGACGAGACCACGCTCGTTTATATAGTATTACGATCGATTGAATAACTACAGCTGTAGGCACGACCTATTAAACCGTATAAATGTGTATGATAGTAATAGGATACATGTTGATAAACATAAGATGTTTGCAAGACCTAACGTACCTATTCTGTGCGTATTGCATATTGTGGTATTTGATATATTAAACGGTAGTCAGGTGTCGGTACGTACAACGAAATTTGAGAAATATATTTCAATAATTGGTGAGTTTACTGGGTTGTTGATTCATTTCTTAAACGGTACGCGATATCTCGTCGTACAGTGCGTACTTATGCTCCTAATTTATAATGATTACCTACTAATGATGAATTTACCATTAAATAAAATACTTTTTTATAGTGCATACATACGAGTTTACTATATTAGCAAAGTTGAGCATTGTTACAATATTCCATACACACGATCGCAAACGTATAAGTACTTTTACATCAGTTAGTTTTTTAAAAGGTTATGTTATACATTATTACAATATTACCTGTATAATGTTTGTGTCCTGTAAGTAGTAAGTACGGTACCTGTGTATACATAATATAGTTCTACGTTGTTTATGAATGTTATAAAAAGTTATTATTGTTCTCTTAAAATAAATTAGCATAAAACTACACATCTAGATTTCAGATTATACAAATACATGTTTACAGAGATTCAACATTAGGTTTTTGTAATATTTAATATGATATTTATTTAAACATTTTTTTAATTTTTGAAAAAATTATATAAATAATGAAAATTTGAATTTACGTTAGTAACTAGTAAGTAATTTCATTAAATATTCAGTAAAATCCTGTTATATGTTTATTATTAAGTAATAACAATAATAAAAAAAAATAGAAGCAAACCCATTTTCCAAGTAGGTCAATAACTTATTATTTTGACCCTGAGAATAAATAATTATTTAAGATTTATTTTCAATAAAACATAACATATTGTATATTATAAAAAATCCTTTTATTTGTTTTATTACTAAAGCTCATATTTTTTTCAATATAAGTATATCTTATAATCTATATCGACAACCATACACCAATATTTTATAATTTTTAATAAAGATTCCTTATTCTTTAATAATGACATCATAAAAAATTCATGACATACTAGGTAATATTTTAAATAGATCTTTTGTGTCCATGAAAATTTATTTTTGGTTGTATGATTATTTTTCCACGTAAGTAAAACGCTATTAAATCAGCCTTAGCCTAGTTTTTTTGGAATATTAGAAGATTTTTTAATTATATATAGATATACATTATCTGGAAGTTCACATTGTTTAGTAATAATTATATAGCTTATAATAATTATTGTACTTTGTCTTAAAATGTACATCTGCGTATTCAATTCGTTTTTACTTTATTGTAAATATGAATTGCATTCACATTGATGGTAGGAAATAGCTCAAGGTGGAACACAATAGTGTTTATTGTTTTAGTATTTATAAGATGCATTAATTTTTAATTAATTTAAAAATATTTCTAACACATAGGTACTTGTGTTTTTTCTGAACATATCTATATTATACTTACTGAATTTGTTTTTGTTAATTATGACAATGGAGAAATTTACCTGACAATCAATAAATGAAAACGATAATAATGTTATACTTCCCTGTTTCATATTTATATACCTATTTAGACGAATGGATTGAAATATTTTTTTATTGATATTTTTCGTGTGACCTAGATAAAACTAGTTATTTCTATTTATTCTAACTTTGATGTTTTGTATTTGAATAAACTTTTTACTTTAATAAATCAGACTTAAATTAATTTGTCTTCATTTGCATACACTTAAAATACCTATTGAATATTATGTAATTGATAAACAACGCGATACTCGCGTAGTCGCGCATCAAAACAAATTGTTTATTGAGTTATTTGTTATGATACAATAATAATTATAACCTCATACCTGAAATTGTGTATGTAACGGTTTTTAATTTACTTTTATTGCTTAAAATGAATTGAAAGTATACCTTATGTGTTTAAGTAAATATGAAACGCAGCTGTAATTCGTTACAAAATGTTTAATTCCATATTACTCCTATATTATTATCTATACATAACTGATAATTTTCAACACCCCAGTACTCAGACTCTTTGTAGCAACACCACTGTAATTATCATACGGAGTCACTGGACTATACAAAAATAATAACATCAAAATAGCTTAATTCGTTAAAAAAAAAAGTATGTAGGTATTTGGTATATCCAGTAGCTCCTCTTGTACGTCTCCTTTATCACGTTGGTTATCATTTCATCAAATATAATAAATATTAAGGGTGAAATAATAATAAATTTTTATCTAAAAAAAAGTAATGAAATATTAGAAAACGTATTAATACCTTTAAAGTGTATTATATATATTATATAGATAATACAAACATTTTATTTGTAAACAGATATTATATAACAGTCAATGTATGATGATTGGATGTATGCAAAATATGTATTCATATAGCTATCATTTAACGGAGTGTAAGACAGGGTAAACCTTCTGTTATTATTTAATTGAGAGCAGAATCCGCTTATATTAAATACAAATTATCAGAAAAAATATGTTATTATTGCAATGTATCAATTATTTATATGTTTATAATATAAAGAAATGCGTATTTGATAAATTGTATTAGTTTACATAATATTAATATTATATACCTTGAAAAAGACTTTTACCATCTGTATTAAATTATTCATGTTGACCAACAGGTTTGAAAAGTGTAATTAAAAATTATATATATATATATAAGAAATGTACTGTATGGACAGGATCAGATACTGGGAATTGGGTTTCTGAGTGTTGATTTTTACTTTGCTCACCTCGGCACAAGTCAGTATTGTATGTTTCTATTAATACATTAAATTTGAAAGCAACAATAAATTATAATATCCATAATAATTAACAATTTTTTTTATTGGCTTTCATAGAACGATAACGGACAATATTAATACGTCTAGTGCATATCACAGTGAATACATATTGGAATCTTTAAATTTTTTCTTCTCATACCTGTCAGCTATTGAAAAAAATATGAATCGTTCGTTTCCCGTGACAAATGAGTGCATAATACGCCATTCGAAGCTTGGTTTAAAAAATTACGTGCTTCGATGTAGTACAGTTGGATTACCATATGGTTATTAAATTACTATCTGATAGACCGAAAACCGTTTTAGTTATTTGGTTGTCGATTTTATGTTTCATCGTATAGATTTTAACGGCGTACCTATTACCCACATAAGCATATTATATAGGTTTTATATTGAAATATTACGAAATACACAATTCTTGTCCATAATAATGAAATATCGTTTGAACTATATACTATATAGTTGAGAAATTCGACAAAAATAATAAGCTTGTCATTCGTAACAATTATAATATTATATAGATGATAAATAATGATTTCAATTAATTTTGGGGTTTACACAAACCTATGGGTACTGAATACACTATAACTATAATTTAAGTTTATAATAATAAACGCTTGGTAAACGTTAAAATTGATGTAATCTAATCCACGCAAGACGTGTTGAATAACTAAATTTTATAATCGAACTGTTATCGTTCAATATTGTTACATTCTTTAATCTCCATATTTTGTTAAATAAACACAGTAACGGATTATCCAAAGATGACAGAGTATCTGAACTTATTTAAGGAAAAACATAATTTATTATTACACATAATAATATACTAGACACAAGTTTAATTATTTTCTGGTCTACGTACATGATAACTTATTAAATTATTCAACGCGTTCAAATTTACATTAAACTATAATACTCCAAAGAAATATTAATTAATTTATATTTTTTATCATTCCGAAAAATAATATAATAATTATGTACATCACATACAATAAAGCTTAAGAAGGAGTACTGCAGGGTATATATTATAATAACAGCCAGATAGTAGTCATGTGCAGGATTAAACAATAATGTAACAATTATTATAATAGCTTTAAACTAATCACATTATTGTGATAACAAACGAGTGATTATTTTGTTTTACTTTAATTTAACTAAATATTATGTATAATAGATCATTAAAATATTTAGTTGAAATACAATATTATGCTTTTCAATTTTTTCATATTGCTTAAAATTCTGAAGTGAATATTAAAAGTCTTTTTGTGCACAAATTTACGTCTTACGTTTAACTATAGTAACTCATACAATTTGTCACACTACCATCAATATTTTAAATAATATTGTACCTAAAGACTAAACTACTTGGCTATAAAAATCCAATAGTAAAGGAAAATTGTCAAGCATTTATAATTAAATTGTTTTTATTCAAGCGATATAATATAGTTTAAGCCAAAAATTTGTTTTAGTAAAAGTATTAGAAGTATTTCGTTTATTAAACTTTTGAATTTATTTTATATAAATTAATATGTATTAAAATCAATACTAACAGTTTTAGATATTAATTAAAAAACAAATAATAATAAACTAATAATATTACAGTGCTCGAGAAAGTAAAAATTTTAAAAGGCGATTTAGCATAGGCAACTTATGTTACGCGTAAACGATATGTTTAACTACCTAAAAATATATTTTTTAAAAGGTTATTGAAATAATATATTAAGATAATAATATTAATATAATTTGCTTTTTGTTAACACATTGTTGATTTGAAAATTAAAATGTAAAATATTTTAAGAAACTTAGCAACCGTAGTTTTTTTTTTGGTGTTTAATTAATATATGCGATGATTTATCATTAATTTATAATATTTACATCTGTACTCCTAATATAACAATAATCGAAATCCGTAACCTTTCGGGGCTTCCGGATTTATAGTATTTCTTTTTATGCATTGTGTGAATAGTAACTTACTTCTTTCAATCAGAATAATATTTTCTACGCTGTTACCTACTACCAAGTTATATTTTTACTTGAAAACATTTATGAATACAATACATATTTCAATATTTGTAAAACCAAGCGCATATACTACAATACGTCCGACTTACTCATTCATTATCTAAAATTTAGTCCATATAATATTAAGTCAAAACAAATTATATCATTTTTAATTTCTTACTAAGTCATTACTTTTTGATATTATTAATTTAATAAAATTAAACAACTCGTATGGTGGCACCAGACTTTTTTATGGGTGGGGGAGTGCAATTTTTATTGCGATGGTTATTGGTGATTGTGATATTTCAATAATAAAGTTATCTCTCCTGACTCCTTTTAACTTAGAGCTTAAATAAAAATATTTTCTCATATAACAAAAAATAACAATTTTCTTTAATGTTCCTTGATTATATACGACGATTTAAATTAATAAAACAATAATATAATAATTATTTATGTTATATATAAAAAATGAATGTAAAAAAATATTAAAATAAATTCACGTTTGTATGGGACTCATAGGGTTGGATATTCTATTGAACCAATTGGCACCAACATTTTGTATAACATAATATTCCTCGATACTCAGATAGTGAAGCTGGGTATTTTTTCAACCTCTATAATGGGTTTCCCTAGGGTGCCACACACATTAATTTCGTTTTGACTCATGCAAATTAAATATTTTTATGTTTATGTATAAGGTTGCCGTTGGTTATAAAAATAAAAGAGACCGCAAGTATATTTGTGACTTATATAATTATATGATCAAAAACAACCTCGATAAAAATTTAAAACATTTTTTTTGTAATGTCAAGAAAATTCAGGGGATAGTTTGAACCACATTTAACAATACACCTTGTTCACCTAGTTCAATATCCAATCTACCACTGTCAGTGATCTGGAGTACATTAAAACCGAGATACACTTTATACATTATATCATCGTATTTTAGGTTCATTCATTTTTTACGGTCGAAGTTGAGCTATATAGCTAGATGAGCTAGTATATTATTATATTATTCTATTTACACACATGAAAATATGATAAACATCCATCTAATTCCAATTTATTAAATTTATTATACGTATGGGCAGCGTATTATAAGTGAGGAAAAAACAAAATGTTGGAGTCATTCCCCACCACCACCCGCTTCAACATATAGAAGTTTAGGGCCACCCCTGTTATTTTGTATACTATCAAAATGTTGATATTAAAATATGATAAACAAGAAAGCTAAATCAAAATTTCGATCAAACATATAATATTAGACCGGACATAGATAGTATAAAACAATTAATCTGAAAAAATAATATTTCATAGTATAAATTAATCATAGTTAGTGTTTATAAAAAAATACTATCTAGGTATTTGTAAACACAAGTTATACTTGATATTATTTTTATGATAGTCACTACTAACACTAAATCCATCAAAATAACTATGAAAATATTTCATAAATATAAGTACATGAATAGTTACGAGCAAAAAATGTATTATTTTCTTTATTAAGTTACCAAGGTTAATTCTGTATACAACTATAATAATAAAACTCTTTTTAATGTATTTTTCAAATTGAGAGAAGGTTTAAAAATGTGAATTACTATCGATAAGAACAATACGGCTACCACATTTTTTAAATTACTTAGAAGTTAGGTAAATATAGCAAATTAAAAAAAAAAAAAAAAAAAAAAAAAAAAAATACCTGTTTTAAAAACTATCTGTTGCAAAATGTTACACGCCAAACTTTTTCGATATTAAAATAAATAAATTATAAACTTGAAATTCTGCTGCTTCTTTACTTTTAATTATTTTAACTTCAACCGTGACAATTATATCTATAAATAAATGTACAAACTGTATAACATAAGATAAAATTATTATAAAATATCAATAAAAGTAAAGTTAGTATAGATCTGAAAATATGTGAATTTGGTATTTTAATCATGTTATAAAATGTTAAAAGTATTCTGCAATTTTTGTTCATTAAATATTCTTTAAAACATATAAAATTGTCTAATCAATATTAAAATGAACAGTAAAAAAAAAAAAAAAAATGATTACCATATATAAGGAAAAATTCAGATTTTATACTTAACTATTTAAATTTGAACGTAAATAGCTTAGTGGATATTTATATATATATATAATCAATAATTGAAAAAAAAAGAGAAGTTCAAATTAATCTTAAGGTCCAGATGATTAGCCTTCGAAACTCAATGTCACGTATTTAACTATATGAGCTATTACTACGCAGGTATACGCGTATAATGTATATTGACTTAAAAAGTAAGTTAAATGGATTGGTAGTACCTATATGAAAAAAAAATTATATCAGTAAGTAGTCCCATTGTGTGTGGGCACCAGTTTTCTTCCCTTCCTAGTATGCGCAAAATACAAAATAATTTAATACTATAAGTATATTTTCAATAAGCTGAATCATTACTTAACATAATGTAAAATATAAATTGTTGATTGAAAATATTCTATTAGAATAACAGTTTTAAAATCAAAATATAATTAATTATTTTATATGGGTAATCGTATAATCGACAAGAGAAGTAGTGGGATCGGAACTATTTTTCACGTATGGTGGAGGAGGTCGTGGAAAATTTAACGAATATTACTATAGTACAATTATGGGAAAAATCATTATTTTTAGCTTATGAGAAATCTTATTTTAAATTTCTAGCTTTTCGAAGGAGCATAACAATTTTAACCAATAAATAATAATAATAAAAAATTATTTAAAATTGTTTTAAAATAGTATTTAAGTATTTTGGTAGTTCCATCATGTATATAAATACTATTGATTTATATAATAATGGATCAAGTTTATACGATTAGTAGTACCTATTTTTTGAATGAAAACTAAGTTCATTTTAATAGGTATCTAATATGAAATATTATACATTTCTGTAAACCACATTAATTTTTTTGATCATGGATTATATAAATGGTTAATAGACAATAGTTCAACGTTTTCGGACTATCAGACTCAAATACTCAATATAAATTATATATTATGTGGATTTAAACTACTTCGGTTGACAATAAATAACTGAAGGTTTCGTATTGTAATCTGCAAAACCAATGACACGTGAATACAACTTACATAGAACACTTTGATTAAATAGAGACCATTAATAAATACATATGATTATTATTAATAGCATTATTAATCATATATGATATATATAGTAACATTGGAAGTGAAACCATAATTTCGATTGGTTAAATTTTATTATCACGAATATTATATACAACATAATAGTAAAAATTGTCTGTATTTATGTTTATTTTATTTTATTTGTTAAAAATATTAATCGATGTATTTTTTGGAGGTGGTAAACTTTCCTGTCTATACGATAAACTCTCCTGATTTTAAAAACTAGTAAGCTTCCTGATGGTTTTCTCCACCGACTCAATATTATATTAACTTGAAGAAAACATATACACTTTTTTGCATTTTTTAAAATTTGTATGCTTATTATAAAAATTAAATTAAAATTAATATTAAATTTAACAATCTTTTTTTCTTATTAGTACCTAACTTTTTCGACTATAATTATAATCCGCAAATGTACAGTTAAAGAATTTAGTTTAAATTTTTATTTTTATTTTTTTATTATTTACTAAAATTTTTATACTTGACTTTTTTTTAAAATTCATAAATTCATATAATTGTAAACATTTAATTAAAATGATACAATTGTAAAAGTTGTAACCGTTCCAACAACAAATATCAGCCAGCGGATCATAAAGAATCTTAATTCAAGATTGTTAATGGTTATTTTATTTGGTTAATTTATTTTTGTGTAAAAAAAGTTAGAGACTTGATAAAGAGAAATCTTAATAACAAAAAATGGTTTATGAAAAAAATAAATGGGATATAATAATACAAAGAAATATTAAAATACTGTGGTAAATATCTGGTTTAGTATGTTTTTTTGTGTTTGTGAAATATTGGATGAATTATTTAAAAGTTGTTTAATAATGTAACGCTTTGACGTCAATACTTTTTAATTCCTTTTTTTTTTTAAGTAGTTATAAAGATTATTCATGACGGTAGTCTTTTAAACGGTACGTCCTTAGTGGGTACAGTCATAATAAAACACGTTTAATATTGTAAAGACTATATAGAAAACAAAATAAATGCAATAAATTCTTTGAACTTCTATAGTTATGACTACAGAATCCTATAAATAATTAGTATTATATACCTATATATTTACTGAATCAAAATAGTGTAATTAATTAGTTTAGGTATATATTAAAATTAAAAATATAAACATATTTTATATTATTAATTAATACCTAGAAATACATATTTAAAGAAATTCAAATAGAATTAATCACAACAATTCTATAATATACAGGCAGTCAGTCATCTTATATATCAAATTTATTAATTTATTACTGCATTTGTAACTACTTTCAATTTTTTTTTTTTGAATTTGATTCGAAATAACTCTAGAACTATGTATTTCATTGTTTGTTCTACTCCAAAAATCGTTAGCAAGTATTTTCAGTAACATTTTACCTGGTCAGTTTAAATTCAGTATAGTGTTGTCTATAGATTCGTCAAGATAACTCGAAACCAGGTTGTTTTGTTTCTGGTTACCGATTAGGCAGCTGTTTCATTGTTTTAAACACTGGATTTTTTTTGTATTGCATTTTCCATAATACATAAAAGGTATTTTGATTTGTCGATTTAGCTTTTTGTTCTGGTGGAGTAAGACATCTTTATGAACTAGCAAGTTAAAACAAATTTATAGGGGATGTAAAATAGTTTTTTTCTGACAATGAATTTAGAACGTAAAAATAAATAAATAAATATGGTTGACAATATAATTCACATAATCTTAAAATGTTCATAGAAAATCGAATTAATTAGAGGACAAAAAAATAAATAAATAAAAATTCCTTAGTATACTTATCTATCTAATAGGTTTAGGGTATTAGGTTTTTTATGGTCAGACAATGGTTTGAAAGCATTATTTTGTTAGAATCAATTTAGAAATAATTTTAAAAATTATAGACGATATAAAAATTTTGACGTTTTTCAAGGAAAAACTGCGATAAACATACTAATTACCCCAACAAGGCGTGAACTGTAGATATTCTATAGAAGGTCGAGTATAATAGATGATATCAAATAGAATTATTACGAATGGTTCATACTACAATTAGGTATACATTAGGTAACAATAACACAATTATTCGCTATTATTTAATGACTGTATAAACTAATAAAGAAATTTGATGTGTTTTTATTTTTAACTGTCGTTCATTTTTTTTAAGATATGTTTTAACTTTTAATAAAATATATTAAAGCGATACAGATATCATAAATTACTTACTATAGATAATTTAAATTCGACTGATTAACAGCAGATCAGGAATAAAAATTTAATAATATTTATTCCAACTCTTCTCATACTATTGTATCAATATTACTATAATGAGTATAATGTATCTATTTACTAATGAAAGTCACAATAAACTTTTCATTACATTTCACAGCCTGTACGTTACAGAAAAGACAATAAATTGATACTTTTTATTTGTTGACATTATATAATTCCTCATATCAAAAATTGTATATAAATTAGACACACAATTTAAAAAATAATTGTAATACATTTCCAAAATGTACCTATAATATCGTCCATAGTGTCAAGTACAGTATGTACCTGTAGAATATTTTCTTTGTTTAACTGTAATACCTACTATAAGTATTATTATTCTAATTTTTAGCTGTTTACGTTAGCTTTTCGCAAATTCCATAGTCTATAAGTATATACTATAGATTATAAATTCTGTCAGGAACCGCTCTAGATGAAGTTAATTCGAGACAAGCAAGTGAAAAGTGATCACTAAAATAACTATTTATTTCATAGTTTCTTGCTTACATTTTTTGCCTACGATCAGATTCTAGAGTATGCAGGAAAAACTATCGATCATCACAATATGTGCTTAAAAAATATTATTTATTGATACCAACTGATATATGAAAAAGATGTGGATAATGATGAAAGATAATGTTATGCAGTATACCTACAGTACATCACTATACATATTATAAACAATAAACACTAGCAAAAAATATTGAAATATAACGTATAATATTGAAAAAAAAAAAATGATTTTTATATTCTAGTCAATATGAACACTTTGGTGTATAAAAAAAAATATGTAACAAAATTTGTTGTAAACTAAGTTACTTTCTTTTATAATTTTCAATTTGGTGACCGGTTTACGAAAATAAGTAAAAAATTGTAAAAGTTCAAACTTTAAGTTAAAATAGGAATGGTTTAATTTTGTTCGATTGACCTAATATTTTGATTAGTTCGTTTATGTATGTATATACACTGTTTAAGGGGGTGAGGTGAAAAAATGTCAACATGAAATTTTAGGACCATCCTAATATTAACCTTAATAAATAACAATACAATTATGAATTAAGAAATTTTGTTATACCTACTAATATAGCTAATATATGAAATTATAGCGATGTTTTTTCGAGTTTCTTTTTTTTTTTATACTTTTAAGTTATAAACTTAAATATAAGTGAATTAAACTATAAAGATACGTATTTTGTGTTTCCTGAGATGCTATAATTTTTATTTTCAAGGTAATAGAAAAAATATATTTTTCAAAGATATATTTTGTCGATTCCATAGACCAGATGCCAA
>VUJU01001942.1:26982-45625 GCA_009835225.1 Aphis craccivora
AATAGCGTTACCTAAAAAGCGTCACGCTCTGCCTTGCACCCAGAATATAAAAGTGATGTGTTATGTTACGGTTATCCTGGTTACCTGGTTACCCCTGGTAACGGGAAATTATCTAATATAACAATATAATAATATTCTAATATAAATTATGAATCGAAAAGTGTAACAATAAGTCTGTGATAGATCGAAGTTCATTTTATGTCTCACATAAAATGTCTCACTTCATTGCAGATTCGTATGCAATATGACATGATTTTTCAAATGATTATCAACCTTTATTACTAAAAAATTATAAAGAAGATCATATTTAGATTATTTAGATCGCACTATAAACATATAAATATTACATTAAGTTTAAATTATTTTTTACCCAGTTAAAAATTTCTTAATGACATTTATATGAAAACAATTTTAAAAAGTTTTCAAAATAAGTTAAAATATTTTGAAAATGTTATCATGTATATAAAATGCTAAAAAAATTACAATATATTCACTATAAAGTATAAGACTTTTAAACATTTGATGAATATTTTAATTGTCTAAGATTATTCGTTATTGAGTTAAGCCAAGAAACAAAATCGGCTTAATCAAATATTAGTTTTGAGTAAAAATTCACTTTTTTCCTTAGTTTTTTTATTTTATATTAATTTAATCGACTCATGTCCTTTAATGATAGATTTAATCAATAATAATAATAAAAAAAAAAAATGATTACATAAATTAACAGTTATAAAAAATATTTAAAAAAAATACTCACATCTAAAAAAAAAACTAGATATTAAGGTATACGAGAATAATATTATCTAAAACTAACCAAAAATGTTTAATATATTAAAAATATAATGAGAAAAACGTTTAATCTAAAACAATCACGGTTGGATACAGAGAAGTGGAAACCTTGTTAGCTAATTGAAGAACACTGTGGAACAATGAGTCCTATCACATTTTTTCTTATAATTGAGAATGACAAATAAATCTTTAGAGCCTAAGGTTATTCGTTTTTGAATTAGGTACACTATAAAAATACAATATTAATTTTGTTAAACATTGATTTTACTTAAAAATGCATGGTTTTTCTTAAATGTATTTTGTTTTTTGAGTTATTCGTATTTTGAAAAATCCTAGAGTTTTATTTTACTTTAATCTACCAAATTACGATCTAGATCCAATCCTAAAGTTGAAAATTAAAGTATTTTAACTGCATCAAATGATGATAAACTGAAAAAAGACACATCATCATAAAATAAATATATTCATCTCTCCATTTAGAAATTTAAAAATATAAAATATTAATTACAAAAAATTGTCAACATTTCAAATCATCATAATCACTATATATTCTAAACCTATTATAACATTTTCAAAGTCATTTGAGTAATGATAATGTTCATTGAATAAGTCTGATTCTTTTATGAAAAAAGTTAGTTGATTACGCTATAAGACACTCCATAAATGGTCCAAAAAGTGTAAGTATTTGAAAATATGGTTATTATAATAAATAAACCTCAAGTTTTAAAAATCAGAATTTAAATACATATTTTG
Source organism: Aphis craccivora (assembly GCA_009835225.1). Classification (NCBI taxonomy): domain Eukaryota; kingdom Metazoa; phylum Arthropoda; class Insecta; order Hemiptera; family Aphididae; genus Aphis; species Aphis craccivora. The sequence continues at coordinate 28,525 of VUJU01001942.1, forward strand.
TTATTTAATAAAAAACGGGTATGAGGGATTAAGCATACTTGATTTTAATCAATCCATATAATATACTTTTAGGCTATGCCACAGATTTTAAGCTCATAATATATGCCCATATTCAAGACATTAATAATATATACATTATCAATATATTGTGTATAAAGCAAATTAAAAATAATAATTTATTGATATACAAGTTGATTTTAAGCTTAACTCTTATTTTCTACATTGTGTTTTTGTAAAATGAATCACATGATTCAATTTTAGATGTAAAAATAATTTTCTATGACATTATATTATGTTCTACAGTAAAATTAACTCAATATGTTAGAGTTAAGTTTAGAAAGAAAAAAAAATACCGAAACAAGTTATTTCTACATGATTCTACATTTACTTGTTTTTCATGTGATTTGATAACTGTTCGATAATCAACATTATACAGTGCATACCTAACTCAGTTTAAGTTTTATATTATAAAATCTATTTCTACAACAGAACAATGTTATTCGAAGTGAATCGATTATAACCATAATGATTTTAATTATCATAACATTTTACCTTCAATTATTTTGGTGCATTGCTAATAATTGCAACACGTATGACTCAGATTATGGCTTTAGAACTTAAATAGATTTGCATATATAACTATATATAGTGTGTGGCAACTGGCAACGCACTTCCTATGCATTTGTTAATAATTACTGTGTTTTTTTTTTACTATCCTAAATTTTAACAATCAAGTTTTATTATTAAACAATTTGTGTGGGCTGTAAGTGTGTATTATATACATTATGTATATAATATAAAAAAAAAAACATTAACAATTTTTCCGAAGATCTTATCAATACATGTTAATCATTATCTAACCTATCTATTAATATTTTACTCAGTGTTTCCTAGTAGTTACCGAATGGATATTATATTTTCTTATTTTAAAATGAGAATTTTTATCAGATTTTACATCCATTATAAATTTAAAGGCTATGTATATAGTACAAATAATTTTATAATTTTATATTGGTTCTGCGTGCTAATAAAATTAAATTACATGGGTAATCAATTGACTTAAGTTTAGATTAATACATTTCCGCAATGTCGTGAAAGAAGAAAGAATACCGAATGATGGTATAATCTTTTTAATTTTATTTTTCTTAAATAATATGGAAATATACTAATTAGTATAAGTATTATAGAATTTTAATTATACGTATATTAATTCAGCAGTAATATTATTAAAAAGAATACACAATAATACTCTAATCGTAAGGAAATAAACATTATTATTAATATCATATTAAGTGCTGTAATCATAATTTAATAAAAGTTAAAACTAACCAATAATAATAATAATAATAATAATATCATCAGTGGCATATTATACTCATCCATCGAATAGGGTTAGATTAGGTACTTTTCGCTTAGATCAATATTTCATATTATTACTTATCAAGTTATTCAAGTGTAGTTACTGTAGTGGCAAAGTACAGGCCACTCACTCATGGCATTCAATTTTTTGGTGGTTTATATGTGTGAGGGATATGCTACAGGTGATTTTTAAGTATTTTGTCGATAAATTATGATTAAAATTTAATAAACACAAACTTAAGGTTACAGTGTTAATATTATAATGTGTATAATATGATTATACCTGCGTAGATACGCCACTGTTATTATTGTAATTTTCCAATGGATTTAATGATTCAATTCAATTAATAAGAAAATTAGGTAAGTGTCATTGAAAATCTGACGATTAATACGTGTACATAAACATTTATATTATGATATATATTTGACGTCACAGACTTAAATTGTAGGTATGTTTTAATTAGACAAATAAGGTATGTCCTGAACAACGGACGTACGGCAATCAGAGACATTTATAAATCCATGCTAAACACTTAAAGATGTATAATTAACAAGTATACTTATCGGTATATTTAGTCGATTGGTAGATTACATCGTTTAGATGAAGCTCGCGCATTTCAACCTGCAAATAAGACGCTTTCGGTCAATCGGACACAATAGTAGGTAGCTAAGGCTTGATACTTTATAACATATTTTACGATCAATTGAAATAACGATCATGTCACGAATCACGGTGTATTTCAATAATCTGCGTTTTTGTGTTTCGAATAATATTGTTTTTTGAAAATACTTTTGAAATACATACTTAAAGACAGTATTTTCAAATTCTTAATGTTTCAGATGATCTTCGAACGAAACACACCCTCGCCCTTTACACCGTATCTAGAGCGTTTGTCTCTCGGTCAATCGGCTTTTGTCAAAAGTGCACTGTACTTATACAAATAAGGGTGGGAGGGGGGTAACTCGCGCGCTCGCAGGCTAATCGCACTTGATAATATCATAATGTTATTATGCATCAAATACTGCTGCAGCGAGCAGTACGACTCGAGTACGAGTAGATGATTGTAATAACAATCGTTCGTACGCTATTTACCTGCAGCTACATATTATACTTATATAACGCGCGTAATGCGCATACATCATTACGGGACGTATATCGTCGTAAATAAAACGATTACCCGTGGAGGTAATAATACATATGAAAAGGAATCGGCGAATAAAACGCACGCGGCGATCAAGGCGACTGTGAGCCTATATATATAAAATATACGCGTTTCGGGCAAACGTTTATAATTTGTTTGTAATACGCCGAGCATCGGTCGTGAGCGTCGAGTCGAAACGACGACGGCCAAGTCGTGTGTATTGTAATGATATTATACACACATATTATATACGATATTTATGTTATAATTAAGAGTCGGTCGTTTATATACCGGAATCATATTATATACTGTACGAAACAAACCTATACTATACGGCAATGGCACCTCCTATATGTATAGCATTCGATTATGATTATTATTAATAATGATTATAATTATAACTGAACCGCCGAGCAACGATGACGACGTTTGCGTGTGCGATGGTGTGCGAGTGCCGTGAGATAAATCGTCGACGAGAACCGGACCGACCGCGACTCGCACTCATAATAATATAATACGTACGACGTGTTACGTGAATACTATTTTTTTTTTTTTTAACTTGAATTTTTCTTTTTTTGGCTTCCTGCTCGTCCTCTCCAGCGGATTTCCCGAGAACGCCACTATACGAAAACAACAATAACAACAACAACAATATGTTATTATTTTTGTTATATATTATTGCTATTATATATCTACCGTCGTCGTGTCTGCAGATATTATCGAGCGGGTACGACTACTATATTGACGTAGTCTGTATGCAACAACCGGTTCCATAATTGCCTGTTATTACGACGCGTTTTGGTACGGAAGAATTCGCGCGTGCTGAAAATTATATGGTCCTGCGATGAAACGCGCGGGTAAACGATTTTACGAGTTTCGGGCGAATCGGCTGCGAGGAGGAAAAAATATTAAAAATTAAGTATGGTAAAAAAAAAAATGGTTTTTCCTACGCGAGGTGCTACGACGACGACCGCGACGAAGACGTTACTCGCGCGCGTATTGCGGGTATCATTATATTATTATCGTAATTCATACGCGCGAGTGGGCGGGTGGCACAATTGTTTTATTATAATAATAATTAATGTTATCACGGCGATGACGACGACGATAATCGCGCGAGTCCTGGTCGTTAATATTATAATTTAGTATATTTTTTTTTTTCGTTTTGTTTTGTTTTTCTCGCTCTCGCGCGTGAACTCGCGCGCCAGCGTCTCGGGCGACGCGCGATTGCCAAGGTCGCGAAGTCGCGCGCTTACGCGTACGCGCTGATTCTGCAGCAGTTGAAATGGCCGGTCTCCGGGTGGCAGCCCAACACTCCGACACCGAAAGCCGTTGATGCCGCAGTGTCGTGTCGTCGTGTGTGCTCAGGTGCCATATAGATCGTAACAATATATTATAATTTTTTTTTTCGAATTATATTTTATTAAGCGATATTATACGCGTATACTGCAGCAGCACCACACTTGACGGCGGCAATTCGTCTTCCGGTGTTTACGGGGTTGTTTCCGATCCACACCCTGCAGTCCCGTAGAGTATAGTCTTGTTTTCCCGCGTCGATTCCGGGATAGTAAGTCTTTCGCGTGGATCGCCGTCCGCGTCCGTATTACACTTCGCTCTTATAAATAGCATATTATTATAATATCTTCACGATCGCCATCATGCACTCGAAGACTATCAAGTCCGTGATGACAGCCGTAGTGCTGGCGACCATCGTCTGCGCGGCTACGGCAAAGCCCGCGAAAACCAGCAGACTGGGTAAGTGTGCGAGTTCGGCGGGCAAAGGTCCTATAGGTACCTCCTATTCGTATACACAACGGTCGAAACGATTTCGAATTGTCGGCCGACTTAAAACTCGCGACCAGCACGAAACAAAGACTTTCGAACAAACTGTTCGCGATCACACCTTCGCCGATACGGTTTTGTGTTGTCTATAAATAGAAAACTATATAATGCTAAAATATTTTCCGTATCGAGCAAATATTGGCTGGGAGCGCTATACTCGAAGTGCTATTCTCCGGCCGGGAGTCTGTACGAAGTATTCCGTTTAGCAGTGCAAATACAACTACATAATAATAATAAGATCATATTTTTATGTAGTTTTTTTATTTATGATATACTTTTAAATATCCGATAATGAAAAAAACCGTCAGTTTAATAATGATACTCATAATATGTGTTTTAAGGTCATTATTGCCTTGGCGCCTGAAAAGAGAAAAAAAAATATCAAATATGTTTTGAAATTTTTTGAATAGAACCCCATATTTTTCTACACGCGTCTAATGGATAAAATACTATATAATACATATAAATCGAATAAATCGGTTTTAAACATTTATAATACCATGTTAATATGTTATGTAATTATTTATGATTTCAGCTAAGTACGCGACGTTATGCAAGCTTTCAGACCCAAAATTAAGCCTATGTTTGACTACCCTAATGAAGGATATTTTAAAGCACTCTAAAGCAGGTACTCATATTATTGTAATATAAAATACACGATATTATTGAGGATATTATATTAATTATAAATAATCGAAATATAAGAATTATAATCGAATTCAATCGATACAAATCTAATTTAGTTAAGCCCACATGATTATATATACCTAAACATTTTAATTGAAGATAAAACATATTATCAAAAATCATAATACGATTATTATATCGCGTATAAAACTTATTCTATAAATTAACTATATCTACTTGCGTTATTATTAACATTATTGTAATAATATAATATTTTTTTAATTTGAATAAGTTTTAGATAGATTTATATCCGTTACTGTAAACGTTTTTAATTTCATCCTCCTTTAATCATAATTTATAATAATATTGTTCAAATTTAGGTATACCTGAACTTAATATACCTTCGTTGGAACCATTTGTCATTCCGGAAATTGATCTAAAAATATTCCAAGGACTAGGTGCTACTATTTTCGGTGGCACGGTTCAAAGATCCGATAAATCCAAAGCATTTGCACGTAATTTAATTATTCATCATTCATCTGAATTCGATATTCACGATCTTAAGTAAGTATCAAAATCTAAGGAAATCACGTTAAATGATTCTTTAAAATCGTCAAACTTAAAAAATACCGGGTGTGTCAGTGTGTGGTTTTTATGACATCATCATTTAAATAAAAAATTGTATGTATTATATTGTATTGTATTTTGTTAATTTATTTACAGGGTGGATATCAATAAGAACGAATTCTTCATCGACCTCAGTTTTCCAAAACTTGAAATAGAAGGAGAGTATGATGTAAATTTAATTATGTTTAACATGCCAATTAAAAGCACAGGACCTGTATTCATAAATGCCAGTGAGTTATCAAATAGTTAAAATGTTTAAATAACTGTTCTATATAAATATTTATTATATTGATGAATCCTCATCAAGTCACCCCAAAAAGAAAAGTTCCATATACATATACCTCCATCGTGGTAGTTTGCTATTAAATTGCATTAAAATACATTTCAATATTTTTAAATTTTACAAATAATAACCCATAAATAATATTACACTATTAGGTTTTAATTTATCGATTAAATATTTTGCAGATGAAAAATACTTATGTTTCATACTATTTTTGAGTAAAACGATTCACTCGTGGACTTGTTAATTTATTTGTACTTTTCAAGTTAGAAAATGTGATTTTGTTGAAAATTATGATTCTATATTTTTAGTATAATCATAATTTAGTTTATTGTAGGCGTAGGATATTATCAACGAATCAAATTTACTATATTAAATTTATTATTTATTTTTAAAAACTGTGTTTAAAGTATCATCTTTATAAATTTAAAAATGTTTTTAGAATTTATTATTTAATACATATAATATTTTATATTTTATACTTTTAGCACCACCTATAGGTTTCGAAAATGAAAATTTTAAGTTTAAATTCGGAGTAGCATAATAATTTTTTCATTACAGACATTTGGTAATATAAATAAAATCAACATTTTCAATAATTATAAGCAGAACCTAATAATATACATATATCCATTGAACTCTTTTTAAATACACTCAGTTTTTTTACACAAAATCTGTTTTTTAAGTACTTAAAAGATTTTGTTCTTTTTGGTGTAAAATATATTCATTATATTTACTAGCTTCTCATTAATATAACTGCTAAGAATATTATAAATAGTTAGGTATTGTTGTATAAATTAACGTTATTTTTAAGTGATAGCCATAATTATTTGGTTTCTATTAAAGGTACAACAAAAGTTTTCTTAAATGAAAGGTAGTTTTGACCACTGACGAATAGTGAAATAACTTGAGTTGAAAAATATATTAAATATAGATCTACCTAATTCAATTTAATATAATTATTATTATATTTTAGTTGAAGAAATCTTCTACTATTTAGTATAAAATGATTGGGAATAAATATAAATCTTACTATTAGTTTGAATAAATATTGTTCAATCTGTACAAAAGTACTTTTTCCCACACGTTGAACATATAATGAGTATTAATATATCAATAATTTTTTCAATTAAACATTATTTATATACATATACATCAGAAATATTAATTTTCATAATTGTTTATGACTAATATAACTCATATAGGTATAATATATTACGAATAAACAAAATAATTAAATTTGTCATGGTTTAAAATTAATTAAATGTTAATACAATGAAAATTATACAAAATACTTAATATTTATGCTATGTATTTTCTATTTTTTCAATCATTTCAATTATTTAATATTTTTGGTTCGTAATTATTATTATTTTAAAACTAAGTCTAATCCATTTAAAATGTTGTCAATAATCTTAAATAGATGGATTAAATTATTTTTTCCCACTTAAAAAAATAAAAATTAGTAAAATTTATAATTTATAAAATTTACGAGATCATTTTTTTAATTAATTCAGTAAAAAGTACAAATTACAAAATAATTCAACCACTTCTGCAAAGTAATTTACTATACCAAACCTTGAACCCATATTTAACCTTGAATTAATTAAACAATAGTTAAGTTAACAAGGAAATATTATAATAATCTCAAATGCTAATTTAAACATTTTAGTCAGCTAATAATTTACTTTTTTTTACTAATTAGTAATTACATATTATTTAAAAATATAGAAAAAAAAACCCTCAATGTTTTTATCGCGTTTGCAATATTTAATATTATTGTAAATATTGGATGAACACTATTGATATATAATCATAAGACAATTTTATTATGGTTAATTATCGTTTAACTAAAACAAATCAAATGGTAATATTCTAGCTGACATTGCAGTCAAAGCTACATTGAATGGCAAAACGATTAAAAGGAAGTCCGAGACTCTTTTATTGTTCGACAGCATTGACATCAAAGTTGACTTTAAAGATTACTCAATATCGATTCAAAATTTGTTCAAGAAAGATCAAAATCTAAGTAAGTGAATACAATATCATTACATGACTAATTTCTGATGGTGGTTTTATTCTTATTTTTTAAAAATTGTATTTATCAAAATATCCTAACTTTTGTGAGTTATGTTTAAATGTTTAGACAGAGCATTGAACGATTTGCTGAAAAGCCAAAAAGCTGAGTTAAGAAAACTAACAATGCCAATGATCGAAGAACTAGCCGGTAAAATGGTACTCTCTATGATAAATCAAATTTTGACCGGTTTACCTATTGAGGAAATTTTTATAACAGAGTAGTGTCCTATGTTATATACCATATCTATCTAATGGTTCACCTTAAATGTATTTATTCTTGATTTATTTTTTGTTTTGTGTATTTAATAGCTTAAGGAGATAACTGTAACGAGCGTATGTATTCGTATAAAATGTATTATTATTATTTTTTTTTTAATATACATAATATATATTGTCACCAATTTATGTAGTCATATTAAAAAAAATGGCCAATTTATTAGCTCTCAAAAAGTATTTTACAACATTAGTATTCAGACTTATAAAAAACAAAATATTGGTGATTTTATATTGTTAATCTGGAAATAGTTGTTCGTAGGTAAAATGTTGCGTAAGCTTTTCCACAGTGTCTAACACGAACTCTTCGAGCACTTTTTGAATAATTGGCCTGAGCTCCATGAAAAACATAACAAAATTGGCATTTATAGCCAAATTGAGTACTTCACCTAAGAGAAAATCAATACTAAAGATTAATTATAAATATAATTTAAGTTAAATACTTTATTTTTTATTTAGTTGAATATTATTTATATTAAATATCTCTTTATATCATGTACCTTTATGTTTTATATATTTTTTTCAGATTATATAATAATGGGATTTTTTTTTATTACCAATAATAAGTTAGGTAAAAAAGTTTTGATTAGTATTTTATGTACGATTATTTTTATAAATACCTTTATTTGATGACTCAATAAAATATTTAAAACGTTTTAATGAGTATCCAATATTATTTTTATTGCACAGCCCATGAGTTGTACGTATTACAGAATAGACAAGTTTATCTAAAAATCAACTTCATAAACTTACCTAAGTTTTTATCACCGCCGAATAAATTTCTTAATTCTATACTGCCTCTGTTTATCGCAATTCTAAGCGATATATGATGGAAACGTATATAATTCAAACCGTCAATATCGATTACGTTTCCCAGTAACGATACGTTGCATTTCACCCCATCTTAAATTCAAATCACTTTAGTATTTTTGAATAACCAGCTCCACAAAAAGCAATCATAATATTAAAAAAAAAAAAAAAAAAAAACCCAGACATGACAATATACAAACACAAAGGAATTATAAACCTATTACAAAAGTATCGCAACGTATACTTACATATGTCCAAATCGAAATCTCCTCGACCTTTGATGATCATTCTTACGATTTGGCCATCGATGCTGTAATTACCCATTACATGCATGTGAGGGAATCTCACTTGGAAATTATACTTCTGTTTGTCTATGTCAGCTCTAATTTATAAAGTGTCCGATAATAGTAAATTTACATATTCCCATAAATACAATATAACAAAGGCAAAGGAAGGTATGTGTGGTAAAATATTATATATGCTTACGTGAGATGAGTAATGGTGAAATTACTGGTTCCAGTGACTAATAGATTGGTGGTCTCTATTTTCAACCCGTTACCATTCGTCGGAATAAGTGTATTAATCAACATTGGGTCCATAGGGGCAACGTCAAATTCGGGAATTCCTTAAATAAATGGTCGTATGAAATTTTAAATGGTGTTTTCAGTGTTTTTATAAAGTAGGTGGCAGCTGCTATAAGTATAAAATATAGTGCAATTAGCATATAATACTATAAAAACGTTTTACCTTCTGCAAGTTTAGATCTTAAAGAATATGCCGATTCTATAATACATTTTGGAATGTCCGGATCTGAACGGCGGCAAATGTGTAAGTAATCAGCTAAAATCGATGAAATTTTTTTTTTTAAAAACAACTCTTGATCATTGGATATTTTAAATTTTTAAACGATAAACTTTATAAAATAAACCTATGTCGGTTATAATTTGTACCATATTTTATATTTGATTATATTAAATCATATTTGATGTATTAAATATTAAGAGGATAGTTTTTTTTTTAAAAAAGTAAGATATAAACAAATTTACAAATTTTTAGTAATTTATAAATTATAAAATTAAAACACTAAATAACTTACTTTTGATAAAATTAATAAGTGTTTTATTATAAAAGTACTGTAAAATATTATCTATTTAACTCGAGGATTAACAAAAAATGTTCAACACACCAAACTCATAAAATAGTGACAAAAAGATAAAAAGTGACTCATAAAATAAGATTGCAAAAAAAATTATAGAGGAAATAATTGTATAACATTTAAAATATTTTAATAAATATTAATAAGGTAGGTGACATGAGAAATAATTTAAATCATTGATTACATAATAAAACTATGTTAGCTAGGTTAGGTCAACATAAAAGACAATTATACAATCTACACTCTCTATTATATGAAACAAATTTAAGCAATAATAATTCTCGTGTTTATAACATAATTTATTTATTACTCTTATTTAAAACTTACGTATAGGCTTCAATTTTGAAAAAACATTATTCACACATAAAACTATAATAATAATGGTGGCATAGGAAGAATTTGCCATTTCTACCGAACGAATACAATAACCGGTCAAATAGTAACTTCAAATATTTCGACTTATATGCAAATGGGATTTGGACGACCTAGTGTCCTACTATACTAACCGATAAATATAATTTAACTGTCGCTTTTATATAGGCTTAAAATTTGATGGTTAAGGACAGTTTTAATTGCGATTTTCTTAAACTTTTTGTACCTAAGAATTATGCATTGATTAGTCTTTAATAATTATTGTTATTTAATCGAATCAGTTCTCACGATGACGTTAACAAAATATATAGGTAACTCAAGGAAATTGAATTTCAAGGTTAATAAAATGTTACATTATAAACATAATATTCAACAAATAAATAATGTTTAGACTTTGAATAACTCGATAAGAATTATACAAAATAAGTTTAAAAATATAATTAACGACAGTTGTGTGATTCACGAGTGTTCCATAAATACTAACTTCCTGGTCAGCTTTTTAATCGTAAATTAAATATAAAAACAGATAACAAAGAACAATTTATATTCAGTAATAAAATATTTTATGTTGCATAATTAAATTCAACACGTTAAAATTATCATTTAACTACAACGGTAAACGTGATTAGCTACTGATATAGGTACACAATAAATAATATAAATTTGTTCAAAATATTATTTGTTGATGATTTAGGTAATCGATAATAAATAATTAAATTAGTTGTTCACAAATTAACTAGTAAGACCATTTTAATTTACTATAAATTACATACAGTGACCGATTATTATATTATTTAGATAATATCGTAACGCTAATAACCACCGAAGAGATGTACCTACTGAACAAATGAACAATATTAATCATTCACAGTTCACACATACTATTGAATGTATATAATACATATATAGGTAATAGCATAGAGAGTACTCGTATAATATATTAATATAGATTTTTTTTTTATTTATTTAATAGTTACTGTCATTCAGACAACATCTTCTTAACTTATGGAAAACGTTTTTTGATGTAATTTTGTCCAAACATTTTTTTTTTTTTATTGATCGTAAAAATAAATTTAACATCAGCAATAAAATGCCAATTTTAATTACACATTAATATCATACTGATTAGGTAAACAACTAGTTAACAACGATTTTTTTTTTTGTTTTTGTTTGTTTAAATAACATTATATAATTCGTTTGCTTAAGAAAATAAATTTTATTTAAATTTTGTTCTTGATTGGATTCAAGTTCAATGTCAAGGTTGTATGGTATCTTGTGCTCAATCCGGTCTTGATTATACTTTAAGCAGTCGGCTATTAAATATTTAACGAATAGTTAAGTACCGCATGTTTACCATGTGGGGGGAGAGTTACTCTCTGGCCATTAAGAAACCACAGGTGATTCTGGTGTGATCAATGCGAAATCTGTTGAGGACGGCGTATTCTTTGCGGCTAAGATTAGGGTTTATCCAACAATTAGTTTCTCTTTTAATTTAATTTAATTTGGTGTTTTGTTTCTTTCATATCCAAACAATTATTTAATATTTAATGATCAACAATTTAATTTCATATATCACATTAGTCCTATAGCTGTGGATAAAATAAATGATCGTCATAAGTGTAAACACTATTATGACCTTAAACAATATTTTACCTAAGTTTAAGATTGTAACCAATGGCTATATACCTACTGGTAGTATTTCAGCTGCCAATTTTACAATAAATTTTAAGTGTAATTTATGAGTGGCATTGTTGACCCGGGAATATGTCCTTATAAGTACCAATATTTAAACATTATATTCTATGTGAAATGTGAATGGTAACTATTTTTCGAGAATAATTGTTCTGATGTATAACTCAAGCATAAAATGTAATATTTATAAAATTCAAAGCAATAATGAACTAGAATTCTAATACATAACTCCGAGCTACTGAAAGTTAAAAGTTAGGAAGATTCGATGTAGTACATGTATCATTAACTAAAAATTTATTATGTAATTACTAATTATTATATCTCTATTCAATTTTTAATTGTTTTTATTTAAAAAATAATTTGAATTACATAACTGAAATGTGTTTTCCTAAATATTAAAAATCACATAATATTATATTGTATAATTCAGAAGAATTAAATAACGCAATAGTCCTATATTTAGACAGGAAAACAAATATATTTTAATGTGTATAAAACATTTAGTTGGGAATAATTTGATTTTTTCCTCGAGAATAGTCGCTTTTTTTACTGAAAACAGAACAGGAGAATCATGGATGGCATTGTTCTGTAATATAACATTAAAAACGGTTTGTTATAACAAATTTTTTATATATATAGGTAGTACAACGTTGTAGATTTTGCACTTGGATTCAAAAAATTATAATCTTTTGTTAGTTTAATATTTCATTGATTATTTAGATAATTTATATTTTTATTGACTGGTGTGGTGATAGTCGGGGTGGTTTTATTTTATGCTGCCTCGTTATTATTAATAGAAATTATTTTACTTTACGCTTTTATGAAATGAATAATTACTATAACTTGCAGCCACTAGTGACCTTGAGATAAGAACGATTCGTATATATAATATATACGATACATGAATTTATGTTAGATTCATAATTATCTTCCGATATATAACTTATTTATAGAATTGAATTAATAAGAACTTACATGTTAAATTTATAAATACAAAATCAATAAATTTTACTTTTTTAAACATGAAATTGGAATAAATATTAAGAAACATTAGAAAAAAACAGTACTGGCTTGTGTGTTCAATACGACCAGCAATTGTAAACTCGAAATATAAAATTTAATGGGGAATTTTCAACTCGTCATGTCTTTTGAAAATCTATAATGATGTAGCCCATTTATTAAAAGCTAGTTTTTATAAATATTTTAAAATTATTTTTTAATTTATAGTATTCAAATAATGGTTATGAATGTATTGATGATTTAGCAAAAAGTGGGTATAAGACTATAATAAGAGTGTATTATTACATATAGTGTGTGGACGAAAAAAACTGGATTTTTGTAGTTTTCGTAAAAAAAAAAAAACTAAAAATAAATTTAATAAATATTATTGGAATTTGAGCAATTTTTTACCTTATCAAAATTACTATTTGAACTACTTTAAAATAATCAATAATCATTTATTTTTAAACTTATTTTCTAACATGCACTAATTATTTATCAGTTAAGTTAATTTTAATATAAATAATAGATATTATAAAAAACAAAATTGTTAAAATTTTAATTTGTAGGTATACGCACATTGTATATAAATAAAAAATATTTTAGCTAATAATAAAATATGTAAAAATAATGAATAATTATATTATTATATATAATTAATCCAAATTGTCCAATTGATCGTGATATTAACCATGGTTCATTTTGATTATTTGAGTTTCAAGTGCAATAACTGATGTGATCTCTGTAAATTTTAATAATGGAAATTAAAAGTGTGGTACAAATCATATATTCCATTATTTCCATTTATTTAATGTAGTAGCGTAAATTACCAAAATTAACATTTAAATGTAGGACAAATAAAAATATTAAAATTGGTTCTAAATACCATTTTTCAGGAAAACACACCACTCAGAAAAATGTCAAGAACAAGTTTTTTCTACATTTTATCTAATAATTCTATTCAACCTTTAAGTATATATTATATATTCAATTATAAGCTAGTTTAATTAATATTAAGCATTAAATTTAAATTATAATATATACAATAAAATTATATTTGATATTATAAGAAACTGATTGTAATAAAATAAATGTATTATAAACATTTGAAGGGAATAATTGAAAAAAAATATAATAAATTCGCATGATTTAATAACATTGAAAGTAATGTTTTAAAAAATATTTTTTTTATACTTATATCTAAGGTTAATAATGTACACGAATACAAATTGTTTTAATGTAAGAATCTTTGTAAATATTGATTTACTCAATGACCCCAATAAATTAATAATAGTAATTATTTTAGCTTCTATGTCACACAAACACGAATAAAATATCAGTAATATATAAATAAAATTCTATTTTTAATAGATATATCTATTTGTAAAGAAATGATCTTATCGATAAGTTTAACCTTTTCAATACTTATTAGATTGGAATCAGGTAAATAAAATTGTACACACATAAAAAAATTACAGTATTGTAGTTCAATATTAAGATTGTTCTAGGTAATTTAGTCACTTAAAACCAAATAACTCTAATTTGGATAAAGATAGTCATCGAAGAGCATCCATTTTTACGTTTCTTGGATTAAATTCTGAAGAAAAAAAACATTGTACATACTATTATTATAAAAAATTAATCTACTAATCTACAAATCACGCACTGTTACACTGACCTTCAGGTTTTTTTATATATAATATATATATATATATATATATATAACGAAATATTATACGTTTACATAATGCTGTAAATTTAGTTGAATTTGAAATATTATAATGTATAGGTATATAGTAAAATACGATCAATTAACTTTCATTCTAAAATTTAGGTATACTACACACTGCAACAAACATTGTTTATTATGATCGAATTACGAAAATACGTTGATCAGTAAGATTTATTTATTTAAATTATGAAAATGGACTTCGTATGTTTTATTTAATATGTTTATATTATATGCATTAATCATTTGTGCTACATAAATAATTGAAGTTTAACAGTATCTATAAAATTCATAATATTAAAAATGCATATTTTTAAAAACGACATTATGTTAAAGATAATAAATGTATATATTGTATACTTAAGGCAGAGTGGACATATCGTGTTTTAGAGTCATTCCAGTCATGCACACTTATGACATGCAAAATTTGATGAAATATGTGTGAATTTGATCAATAACGCTGTTCCTTTTCTTACTAATAAAAATCAATATTTTTTTTTTACCATCACAATATTACAATAATAATTTTTTTTCCAAAATTTGATTTGGCGTTCAAATTCCATACTTTCACTTGGTTTCACATTCTTATATTATTAAGGCAGTGAAAGACTTGCGGAAAAGGTTTGGAAATGCAATATAGTATATTATAGAACAACCAAATCAGAACTATTCTGTACTTATGATCAAGACGAACCATACAGGCCACAGGGGACACATGACAAATAGTATTTTACAAATAATCACTAGCAGTATTCTCCTTGTAATCTGCCCAGTGCTGAAAAAAAAACGAAATAAATCAATCGATTAATCATATTATAATTTTGACAAGCCGATAAATTTTGTAACACTATTGACGAGTGTTTTTATAATTGTAATTACTTCCGCATAAATTGAATTAATAGCTTGGTTATATAAAAATAATTAATCATTCTCGTTTATTTTCATATTTTTGCATACCTATTAAAAATTATTAACTAAACAAAAGTCAGACTCGGGCTGTTGAACTTCTAACTAACTAACCAAACAAACAGTTTCAAGCGTTAGTATAATATATAATATATTACCTATACAACTGACAATGACAGTCAATACCTGATAATATTTGTACGATTATTCATTTTTACTGTTCATATAGTTGCATGCTCACGTTTATTACACATAATTACCTTATTCAGAAATTATAATGGGCAATAAAAACCACGTTTTATTTTTAGCAAACCAACTCCTACTTACGCATACCCATATTTCAAGTTTCAACATAATAATATGAATAAAATAGTGTAACTTTTAAAAGAGGATTTAAGTATTTTCTTAGTATCAGTATTTAAGTTTATTAATATTGTATATTTAAGTTATAAGAACTTAAATTTAAAAAAAAAAAAGTGGGTACCGCTCTGCTGTACATTAGGTGCCGTATGGATCATTATTTTATATTATAGGAGTGTTAAATTTGAATCCAATGATAGGTATCATTGTATACGAAAATCGATTCTGAACAAGGTAATTTGTCAGCCTAGGATATAATTTCGAATGATTGGTGAAAAAGGTGGTTTTTGTTTTAATGGCCAGAATACATCAGAATTTAAGTTCTTTTTTAATTATTGTAAGATAAACTTATGGAAAATCTCGTATTGAATTTTAAACTCTAACCACTTATACAAAATTTTTTATGAATTATACTTACAAAATAATTTGCAAATATTCATGATTTTGACGAATTTTCATCAATATTTGAACTTCAAATGCTAATAAAAAAAAAAAATTGTGCCTATGTACTGTTATAATTTTTTAATCACTATAAGAATAACTTATGAGGAAATATGTATTAAATTTTCAAGTATTTTGATTGGGCCAAAAAATTTTATCGACACTTTAAAAAAATGTATATAATTAGCTCAAAAAAAGTGGAAATATTTTGAAAATTAAATCAAGTAAAGAAAACGCCAATCTAAATAACTGGTAAAATTTTCAAGTATCTACGACTTATACTTTTTGAATAATAACAAATATTTATAATCGTTTGAGGATAAATCGTTATCGTTACGCTATTTCGTAAAAATTTAAAATTCAAACGTGCTTAAAATTTTTCCTATAATGATACTTCGAGTATT
>VUJU01001943.1:1129-45618 GCA_009835225.1 Aphis craccivora
GGTGAGCTTAAATCATAATATTAATAAAACATAACTATTTATGTATTATTTATTTAATACCTGTATTTAATTGGTCATTAATCATATTTTACAGTCATTACTTATTGTACACAGTTTTGAGTCAATTTATAATCATGTCTGAGACAAATATGAATGACGAATTAGGTAAGTACTTTTAATGTTTAGTTTATAAAAATGCATCGGGTTTTCAATAATCAGTTATTTTAATGGTTTTGTATATATAGTGCTCTTGGAGAGAGTGTTCTTCCGACTCGGTTTGGCTGATACAGATACTCAACTCTCAGCTTGCATTAATAACTTTCTAGTACCAGTATTGCTAAAGTTATCTTCTCCTCATGAATCTGTCAAAAACAAAGTATTTAATAAATTTCAATATAGTTTTTAATGTCATTATTATTCCTAATATTTATCATAATCATTATAGGTGGTTGAATTATTGACTCACATTACAAGAGTGATAAAACAAAGTCCAGGTATTTCACTTCCTGTTGATCAATTAGTAACACTTTTGGCTACATCCACAAACAATTTTGTTTTGGTAAGTATCTTAATATGACATACTTATTAAATTAAGTTGTATAATTTTTATGTTTATATTTTTTAGAACTTCACTATGGTATTTGTTAAAACTAGCTTTGGTCGTATAGATAACAATAAAAAAGTTGAACTCATCCCATCTCTTATTAATTCTACTGCTAATAAGTCGATTATCCACCAAGAAAGGTAATAAACAGTTAATTTGAAAGTGTAGAATTGTATCATATGATTTTTATTTTATTTTCTAGCATTTTATTTCTTATAATTGGAACTCTTAATAAATCTAATTTTCAAGAAGCAAGTAAGGGTGTAAAAGTCATTGAACAACACTCAAAATTGAAAACTGTATTATTCCAGTTAATGTTAGATGTACTATTGATACCATATAAATGGACTTCACCAAATGAAGTTTCTGTTCCAGGATTAAATGTACAATCTTTAAATAGGTTGAGAACAAACATACCTTTAATATTCACTGATGCTGATTATCATGAACAAGTAATATACTCAATATTCTCTTTTTTATATTTAACTTTTAATATTTGAAAAACTTATAATGAATATAGGTTAAATTAGGCATTTTGGGTTTAATATCAGCAAATGTTTTTGAATCACAATCCGTGTTAATACATACAGTGGTTGCAGCTGCTGATCCACGGTATTTGGTGGCAAATTCTGGTGAAAATGAACTAAGAAAAATTACTTGGTTAGTTAAAATTAAATTTAATGATAATTGAACAAAAACAATTTATTTGATTTATATGTATTAAAAATTAGTGAGATTGACTGGACCAAATCATCTACTATGATGCCATTATATACATTATTTCTTGGCACTAGTTTAAACAAGCAAGAAGCAGCTAATAAAAAAGAACCAGCTTGTGTGCGATTAAGATTAAAGATATTGCCATGTTTATGTTTTAGTAAAGGAGAAGAATCGATCATTTGGCCGCAATGCTTGCAGGTTAGTACATACTCAATATATCATTGGTAGTGATTGACTTTATTTCTGATTGGTTAGTACTTTAAAACACATTTCCTTAATAATGAACACATTATTTTCTTTCTAATAATGCTAACCTATCCTAAATTTTGCATACCAAGAAAATGTGGTCATGCAAACTTAATGCGTCAATAATAACACTTCATTTATAGTTATTTTTTTATTTCAAATGTTTAATTATGTCACCATATAAACTTAATTTTAAGCTCTTACTGTTAAATTTAACAAATGTTATTAATTGCCATTTAATTTAAATGTGATCACATTAATTATTTATAATAAACATATTGTAATTATATTTTATTAATTTTAAATACCTAATTTTTTTAGATTATTTTTGATTGTTGGAATGGACAAATTACTAATCACAGAATTAAAGCATTGGCATTACAATTTACACAAATCATCATACAACAGTAAGTTTACTTTGCAAAATAATGCATTTAAATGTAATGGTTAACTTAGTGTTAGTGATGGACAGTGGCGCCAAACCTATCACCCAAGAAGGGCGAACACTTCTTCCTTTTTTTGGTGGGTGGGATGTCCGTGTGTACCTACCCAAAAAACTATTTATATAAGTTATAAATGTAATGTTGTTAACCAGGCCATAAGGAATAGGGATAAACAACTGACCAACGAATAACATGCAGTATACTATTTGTTTTGGTAAAGTATACAGCCATGTATGGTGCAAAAGGTAGTGGGTTACAAGAAATAAATCCCCCCCCCAATTTAATTTTAATTCAACACCACTAGTAATTAATGCCACTGAATAACAAATAAATACAATCTAATAGTATATATTCACTTATCATCATCAACAATCAAATATTTTAGAAGATGACAAAATAGTTTTTTTTTTTTCATTTTTAATTATCTCATAAATAAAATTGGTATATTCTATTTGAATAGTCAAATATTTAGTAATAACTTATTTAATGTAATAATTTATTGTGAATAGTCAAATATTTAGTAATTACTTATTTAATTTAATGATTTATTGTGATGATCACTACTTAAAATAGTTTAAAATATATACCCTTGTATTTAAATGTTATTATTATTATTATTTTTTTTTTTTTAGAAAACCAGCTAAAATTCTGCTTCAGGCTACTCCAGTTTTATTAAATTCTGGTCTATTAAAATTATTAAAAACGCCAGAACTTGATTTAAATGCAAAACAGATGACATTTACTTTAATCGGTTTACTGATTTCTAAAGTACCTTCTTCAGTAAAAGAAGACTTAGTCCTTCTGAATTCATTTTTTGACGCTTTGATAAAAGTATACAAATTATTTATAAAAGAAATAAATGATTTTAACTATGTATTAATTACTATTTTTTCAGGAAACTTCCTCTGATTTAAAAGGATCAATTCGATCATGTTTAATTTCTATGTGCAGTGCATATAGTGAATCCAGTAAACTTAATGAAATTTTGAACATGATTGCTCATTATTGTAAAATGTCTGATAACCTTCTAAAGCAAGTTACCACACATTATTTGTCTTGCCTATTTCCTGCTGATGATGCTAAGTCAAGATTATTATTGATTATGTCTCATTCATCTTCAATTGGGTACAAAAATATTACTATTAAATTAAAATGAATGATTCTAATATCTAAACAAAACTGGTATATTTTAGTGATTCAGATTTGAAAAAGATATTATACAGTGTGGATGAAGCTGGTAATCTTGTTGGTAAAAATGAAAATGCACTGCTATTACCTCGATTCCCTGATATGGTGATGACTGTTGTTGACAGTGATCAACAGTTGGACTCATCTGTTCTATTAGATGTTAGTTTTCGTTATAAATAACGATTTTGAATTAATAGATAAATATTAAATTATTCATATTTTTTTTTTAGATAGCTGAATTTCTTAACCATTGCTTAATATTTAGTGCTGGACTACCAGTTACATACAACACTTTATATCATCCATCAGAACATACACCAGATATTTGTAAATATTTATCCAAAGTTTATCAGTCTGATGCAAAAATTATCGATCATTATTTTAAACTCATGATGCAATTGTTACAAATCAAACCAAGTATAATACCCCTCAATAATATATTAGCATGTGTTGCAGCATTACCAAAAGAATTAAAAAATCAATACACCAAGGATTTAAATATAATTCAGGTAAATATTGGTTTTCTTCTACAAAATCAAAATATTAATAAACAACAAAATTGTAGAAATTATTTGTGTCAAGTAATGAAGATATGCGTCGAATAAGTGGAATATTATATGGTATAATTTTATCAGCTGTAGACGAAACAATTTCTGAAAAGCGCATTAAAGAATTAATTTCATCTTTAATGGATAAAAACCGAAGTAAATCATTAGATTTATTTGCTTCCTTGTATGCCCTATCATCGCTTCAAGAGTATCAGTATTACAATAATACAAATTGTCCACCATTGGTTGGAGAGGATATACTTACTTCACTCAGTAAATATATATAATAATATAATTAATAACTAAATACATACTTTTAATACATTATGTTATCATTTATCTTTATTCAGTGACATTGCTCGATGATACAAGTCCTTTAATAGTTGGTGCTGCTTGTGATGTGATTGGTGCAATGGGAAGGCTATATCCATTACCCATTGAAGAGTCTAAGAAATCATCTCTAGTAAAAAAACTATTAAGCATTTCGTTTAATAGCTCAACACTATCAAAGGTAAAATCGAATTAACACAATTTTAGAATTAAAATAATTTTTTAATTTAACGTATTTCAGATTAGAAACAAAGCAATTAAATGCACAGGGTTGATTTGTGTTGGAGAAACCTCATCAAGAAGTAAAGATATTATTAAAGAATACTTAAATAATACCAAATATGTATGTTTTAATATTATAATTGTTTACTATTTTATTTTATAATTTTTATTTATTTAAATTGTAGACAAAAGATATAGAGATCCATTTATCAATTGGTGATAGTATATCTTGTGCTATCCTTGGACCTCGATCAAAAATGTCTCGAAACTTTTGGACATGTACTGAGGATGAGTTTAAAAAAAAATCTGTTTCAGATTTATCAATTGATGAATGTGAAAAATTGGCCGATTACTTTTTAAATAGTATATTAGAAAAAGTTGAGTCTGAAGAACATCCAAATTCAAAACAGGTAATTAAAATGTAAATAATAATTATTTTTAAATATTTTATAAAGGATTTGTTGAATTTTAGATTTTTACAATAAATTACTATTATATTATGTATAATTTATGTTAAATATTTTTTGTATAAGTAAAATAATAGTTTTTTTGATAGTATATTTTATTTATTTTTAGGCATGTTGTGTTTGGATGTTTAATGTTTTGGAGGAATGTAACATATTAACTTCAGTAAACCAAAAACTTGCTCGTATTCAAACTGCCTATGTTGCACTCCTGGCAGAAAAAAATAGTATGTATATTGTATAATTATTAGTTATTCTTATTACAAATAAATATTAATAAATCATAATAAATTTATTTTGATAAAATGATACTTTAATATTATTTTTTAGACTACATACGAGATATTGCATCTAAGGCTTTGATAAATGTATACAAATATGAAGCTGATGATCGTAAAGAGCCTATTTTAAAATTACTTATAAAACAATTATCAGAATATATGGCAATTGGAAATAGTGGAAAAGAGAGTTCTGGGTAAGAGAAATTAATACAAAGTTGTATTCTTATTTAATATTTGTTATTTTTAAATTTATTTGAATTTTTTATTTTTATTTTTAGAGGTATTTTGTCAACATACAAAGAATTGTGTTCATTAGTAATTGATCTGAATAGACCAAAATTAATATACAAATTTATACAGTTAGCAAACTATGACAAGAAAAAGGTTAGTATGATTGTAGTTTTACTATAAAATAATTATAAATTTAACGTTTTTACAAGGAATCTAAGTCAAAGTTGGAAATTGATGATCAACTTAATGAACAATTGCCATTTATTATACCAAGGCTATATCGGTATCAGTATGATCCTACACCGGTTGTACAAACTTCAATGAGTGCCATTTGGAGTTATCTTGTTTCAGATACACGATTCATGGTAAATATTTTAGTGTCTGTGGTCGTATTTTATAACATAGAAAAATAAATATTTTTTTGCTTTTAGGTTGACAAATACCATAAAGAAATTTATGTAGATTTAGTAAAAAACATAACCTGTCCTGATTGGAGAGTTCGAATTTCTGTTTGTCAGGCTATCCCTTCATTTTTGCAATATACTGGAGATAAAATATTCACAGTAAATATTACTTATCATTAATATTATATTATAATAAATAATAATTAATATTTAAACAATTTGAGTTATAATGATCTGTAAATTATAGAAATGTTTGGATTTAACAATTGAAGCTTGGAAACAACTAATAAGAGTAATGGATGATATTCATGAAGGTACTAGAACTGCTGCCACATCTACTGCTAAAACATTATCCAAAGTATATATATATATAAAAAAAAAAAAAATACTTTTATTTTTGATCTATTGTAAAAATGTGATATTTGTGTTTAGTTATGTGTGAATGAATGTACTTCTAATACTATTCTACTACAATTACTCTTGCCACTAATCTTAGAGAGAGGTCTCTATCACACAGAGTCAAGTATACGAGCAATTAGGTAAATAAAGCTTATTAAATATTTCTATAATTATTGTTGCATATTATGATATATATATATTATTAATTTTAGTATGGATATGATATCTCAGTTGATTGTTAACTGTGGTGATAAATTAAAAGGAGACTTGGCAAAATTAATAATAGCACTTTTGAGAGGTGCAGATAAAGTGGAAACGCCTACTATGAGTATGTTAAGTGTTATGTCTGGAGCTAACCCCAATACTCAAGAACTTATAGACTCACAACGTGCTGCTTCAGCGAGAACATTGAGTTCAAGTGATGTATTATCAAAGGTAATTTAAAACAATATTATTCATTTTTATCCAAAAATCTTGCGTTATTAACCAGGTTTGAACATTATAACACTAAAAAAGTACATTTTAAGTGCTTAAACCCACTGACTGTATACTGATGTCAATTGGCGTCATGAAGATCATTCGTCAGCGTGTTTGATACCATTTGGCGTTCAATATAATATAATATTTAAAGTAAATGGTTTATTATTCCCTATATTATGTTGCTAAATATTATTTTATAATTTATTATTATTTACTATTCAGTGTGATTAAACACATATTTTAAAATATGTGTTTATACGCTATTTGAACTCATGACCATATAAGATCAGTTTTATTGTTATTATTTTTTAGAAAAATGACATATGCGCTTAAAAACACCAAAATAAGTGCAAAGAATAGCACTAAACATTGGTAAAAAATTAAATGTCTACAAATTATTTTATTTTTTATGATAGAATAGGTATTTAAATTTTTTTAATAGTACTTTTCCATTCATAAAATTGTATGCTTTATTGGAGTTATATTGTTTATTTCCATGGTTATATTAAAGATATGCTTATAAATAGCACTTAAACTCTAAATTAGAAAAATGACACTAGAAACCGTAAATATGCATAAATTAGCAAAATAAATTTTTTTTATACAATATCAGGTTTGTGTAAAACAAATTTATATCTTACTTTTGACATTCTATGATTTACCAAAAAAAAATATGTTTTTGTTAGAACTTCCTTGTTATTACTTATTTAAACTTTCAGAGCTTACTTCATATTGATGAGACAGTATTACAAGATTTAATACCTCTCTTACAAGATCTTCTTACTACTAATATTGGATTACCAACTAAAGTTGCCACATCACATTTTATTAGTTTGTTAATCACTCAAAAGCAACTACAAGTCAACTCAAAATTTTTAGGTGAAGACCATGTCAGATTTAAATACAAATATTCAATATATGTATATAATTACAAATTGTATATTTTTTTTTTAGAAAAAATGTTAAAATCCTTAATGAAAGGTATTACTGATCGCAACGCTACAATTAGAAAAAGTTATGCTTCCACTATAGCTGTAATCACTACAGTCGCAAAAGAGACGACCGTAAATAAATTACTTCAATCATTGACAAATGTGTACACCGAAAATGAAGGTAAATGTGCTTTATAATTATTTACTATTTATGAAAATAAGTTTAAACAAATAATTTATAGATGAAAGTATCAGACAAACCGTTGGGTATGCACTAAAAGGTATAAGTCAATGTGAGAAACCGGATTTATACTTGGCCAATATTATTCCATTGGTGTTTTTCGCTATCCACAAAAAAGAAACAAGTAATGTACTTAAATATAATTCTTAATTATTATTAGTTAACACAATTTTTTTTTAACTTTAAGATAATGATGCAGTTTTAATTGTGTCAAACCATGATATATGGAAAGAACTTTGGGAAGACAATGTACACAATACCGAAGGTGTACTATTACGTTATTTGGATTCTGTCTATGGATTTTTGGATATTGCAATTAAGTCCCCATCATGGGCAATGAAAGCACAAGTAAGATTAATGATGAATAACTTATGTATTCATTAACTTAATTATTACATTTATATGATATATTTTAGGCAGCTAGATCAATTGGTGATGCAGCCAATAAACTCGGTCGACAATTAAATGAAGAACACCGTAATAAGTTTATAGAAACAATTAAAACTGGTTTGGCTGGCCGAACTTGGGATGGTAAAGAATTCTTATTAGAAGCCTTGTTACAATTAAACCTTAGTTCAAGGTAAAATAGGAATAATTATTTAAGTATTAACCCTATTTAATATTTATAATGAATGTTTTACTAATTTTTTGTTTGTTAATAGTGATTTAGCAGAGACACGTAAAAATGAAGAAATTGTTGAATTGGTTTTTAATGAATGTAAAAAAGAAAATGTCAATTATAGAATGGTAGCCTTAAAAACTCTTGGCGAACTGTTGGAAAAATTAAAAATTGATCGATTTGCTCAAACTTACCAATTAGTTATGCACATAATACAAAAAGTATGATTCTTTTTTCATCATTAATTAAACATGATAATAACAATAATGGTTTATAATCTAAATGTTGTATTTATAGAGTACTGAAGATTCAGATGATGATGATGATGATCAATCACAAAATTTAAAATTAAAAGAATCATTATTTTCATTAGTTGGAAAGGCATGGCCTCAAACATTGGCAACTCAAGGTACCAAATAAATCTAAAATGTTCTGTAATAATTATTATACATTTAACTTATTGAATTAAGATATAATTAGACATTGACACATTATTTATAGTTGAATTTGGAGAAACAGTTGCTGCTCAGTGTGCTGATCATTTAAAAAATAATACTAGACAGTTACAATTAGCTATTATGAGTACACTCTTGAAAGTAATAGAACGATTGGCTTTTGCTCAGCTTTATGCCAACCACAAGCAACAACTTAAATACATACTTAGTCATGTAAAAAGAACTTTACACTTTTCATTTGGTAAGTTTAAAAATTAATTAATGGTAAATTAATTTGACCATAATTTATAATTGTTCATTTTGATTATTATATCCATTGCAATATTTAATTTCAGGTGTGCCTAAAAATATAAGTTTGAGAAAACTATCACTAGAGGTTTATATATTGGTGATAACAAACTTAAAAGGTAAGATAAATATTTTATGTAATTTATAAATTTTAAATTTATCACTGCTTATGAAACTAAATACAATTATTAAATCAATATTATTTATTGGCCATTTCTTATATTTATTAAAACTATATAAAATTGTTAAGATATTTGCATTGATTAATTTATAACCAGAATGTTAGCCGAAAATAATTTAAATTAAGATTATTTTTTAGCTGAGTAAACAGTGTAATGTGTTAAGTTACAACACATAATTCTTTGTGTTTGTCAATTATTTGTTTGGTAGTTTAGGAATACAAATTTTACATCATCTTTAGATTATATTAAATGTACTGTTTAATGATTTTATATATATAATTATAAATAAAGTATTTTAATATGTTCATTTATATTTATTCAAGATAGGTGTTATAGTTTAGTGTTTATATACATTCATAACAATATAGGTATTATTATATTGTACCAAATCATTTTTAAGTATATGGTTTATACTCATACAAGATGATTAACCTAAACTCACTATTTCATAACGTGTTACTAAGTAATTCCCAACAGTGAAAGTACTTAGTGAATTGTCTTTTATATCATCCTGTATTTTTATTAAAAAAATATACTATATAGACTTGTCTATCATAATAAATCTAAGTTATTAGTGTAATCTGTACATTGTACTGGGTGGATGATGTTAATAACCTAATCAATATTTAGGAAGTGATGACATCATAATATAGTTTTCTTTACTTAATAAATGAATGTAAATTGTTTAGATCTAAGAGCTACAGAGGAGCTGGAATCATTTATAAGCCTATTCAACGAGTTTTCAATGAACTTTATCTCAGATGAATCGCCGGAAGTCAAACTTCTCTTACAAAAAATTAAAGAATCAATGGAGTAGTGGTTATAGTGGTACTGAATCATGAATTATAAAAATTAATATTTTTTTATCATTATTGACCTTTGAATTTTTTTTTTTATACATATATATTAATACAATACTATTTTAATGCTACTGATTGTTTTTTCTTTTCTGTGAACACATGAAATTTATCTGCTCGGACTATTGAACTCTAGTCTAAAACAGTATGAAAAATCTTATAGATAACCTATACTGCCATATTACGAATAATGTAACAGCCATCATTCACTTTCAGTTTAACAAAAACCATGGATCGGTTCAGTGTATTGTTACGGTTTTTCTTTTTAATCCTTGTCTTTAGGATAAATAGTTCTACGCAATTAGTTTACCCTTATGGACCAACAGCTGGAGATACACAGTTGCGAGTGGGATATGAGGTTGCTAGCCCAGGCATTCCACTTAGTGTACCTGTGAAGTTCTATAATGAGACTTACGACACAATTTTCGTAAGTTATAAAAAAAAATCAGTTAAACATATATTACTTATTAAACATTATAAGCTACTTATAAGTTTTTTTCTATTTCAATAAATTAGCTATAACTTAATAAGCCCATGGTATGTTAACTCGGTCAATAATAAAGTATAACGGACGCTTATGTCAAAATAAGATTAAGAATATAAACTATAGTCTATAATCGTTCTATAAAATATATTGACAAAATTAAAATAAATTAAAGCATTTTTTAATTAAATTTTACTATTTTATTACATAAAAGAAAATAATGATATTACTTAGATATACAAAGTCACATTACGGATGATTACAAAATACTAGTAGGTAACGATAACAATCTAAAACCGTTTTAATTTGAAATAGGTAACTTTTTTTTCTCATACTTAACACTCTAAGTAATTACATAATAATTTTTATTTACATAAATAAATAATTATAACAAAGCATCAGATAAAACAATGAAATTAAAAATTATATTCTAATTTATATGTATTGATATGATATGAAATTGTATCTCTTCGGCAATGTTTAATGCTTCGGTAAACTTGAAAATGTGTGTGCTGTCGTGATGCTTGAATGGTGTTCAAGTCATAATAATAGGGAAATGTTTTATAGGTAAGTATTTTGTTTTCAGCAAAATAAAATAATATTAATGTGTTAAAAATTATATTAATCAATTGGTACTGGCGTACTGCAAACTCTTTTAGTTATATCTTCTAATAGGTACTAATAATAAATCAAATAAAAGGTCAAACAGTCAAGAAACGAAAGATTACGTTTTCGGGAATAAGTAATTTGTGTAATATTATGTACCTACCTACCAATGTAATAAATTGTGAAATCTTAAACTTGAAATCAATCATGATATATCGTGTTTGTTAAACATTTTTAATTGTACTATACGTTATAATCTAATGAGTAATGATATTACATATTATGTATAATTAGTTATAAAATGTACATAAATTACGTATAACACGTACCTACCTACGTAATTCATTAATAATAAAATTTCTATCAATCACTCATTGTATACTTAAAAC
Organism: Aphis craccivora; assembly: GCA_009835225.1. Lineage (NCBI taxonomy): Eukaryota > Metazoa > Arthropoda > Insecta > Hemiptera > Aphididae > Aphis > Aphis craccivora. The sequence goes on from VUJU01001943.1 coordinate 12,743, forward strand.
ATTTCACTAGCATTATTACACTTTTATACAACCATGATAGGCGTCTTATAACTTATTAAAGAGGTGGGTAGACGTATGCTGGAAGCGCATAATATTGAGGTCAAAATTAATTTTAAAATGTATGTATTTTACTAAATGATGTATAATTTGATCGGCTCGAACGTTAGACGAATTTGCCAGTATTTCATAATATATATTTCAGTATTGACTCGCCTGATTACTGTATTTACTCCAGTAAACATAAATTATTAATAATTTATATTTTCTAACAAAGAATTACAAAAAAAAAAAAAAACTTATTGAATTTATGTTTTTTACTTCGTTCTTCCGGTATTCTAATGTAGGTACTGCTAAAATAATAATATTGACAATACGATACCGAGTTGAATATTTCAAGGATATTTTTTTCCCTGAGTTCGTTCTTTTTAAAAAAAAAAAATTGAAAACTATACCTAAGTACCTAATTATCCGAATAAGGTATTTACTCGTTAGTTTATTTGTGCAGTTAAAAAATTAGTATTTGGTATGAACATTTTGTATACCTATTTATAATAAAACTAAAATGTATAATATTATAATATATTATCTTCATATAGGTACCTAGCAATTAAATTTATTTTCAAATCAAATTTGTTCTTTAGTAAATGCCTACTAAAATACGTATTTTAAGTACTTTGATCTTTCTAGTTTCTAGATGTCGCTTTCTAGATGTGCCGATCCAAAATGTAAGCAGTGTCCATATATTAAAATTATTTAAACCTAATAGGCTTTTAAATTTTAATACACGCATACCTAATAGAAAAATACAAGTTGCACACTACCTACCACAAATCAATTCCAAAAGAGTAGCAGTGGCGAGTTAATATGAAATTAAAATACAATCAAAAAGGAAAAATACAAATCAAACATTGAAAAATGTGCTCCTTAGTATAGCATTACAAATTTACAACACAACAATTTTTAATATATAAAAATACTAGTCAGTTCTCAGTATATGGCTATAGCCTATAGGTAGGTACGTTAAATGGTTAAACTGTTGAAGACTTTTAACAAATAGATCGTATACAGTGAATTATCCTAATTTTTCAAATCACGGGAAATTTGATTTGTATCACTTCGGCCCAAAAATATCAGTGTGTGCTTGTGCAGTGGGCACACTTCACGTTGTGCGCGGACGCCTATGGTCTAGGTAATTATTTAAAATAAATTGCTAATTCTGGATAACGTTTATATTTATTCAATACCTAGGTACCTATGTTTTATACTTTCAATTCTATTGACAGGGAAATGCTAGAAAAAAAAAGACTCGATTTAATTGATTTATTCAATAGAAAACATGTTATGTTAGACTGTATAAAGTATTTAAAATTTTAAAATGCTTAATACAAATAAATACAAATAAATAATAACAATGATAAAAAAATGTACCTATATATAAAACCCGGAAATCTCTTTCGTCGGCTGTTTAGGTATAGATGTAAGTATAGGTACCACATATCTATTAGGTATATATGATACGATTGGGGATAAGATTTATATGCAACAGTATGTTTTTTTTTTGCGACTTCTGAATAAATTCTGATTATTACTTTTGTCAGTAATGTCCACGAATCACCTGATAGATGATCTATGTGGTAATAATGGCGGTGATATATGCGTGTGATGTATAGGTGAACAGCAATGGACTGGTGTCGTTCAACAACGAGATGCCGACGTTCTTCAACGTGCCGTTCCCGCTCGACTACCCCGCTTTGGCCGCGTTCTACGCCAACGTGGACCTGCGCGGCAGCGGACAGGTGTATTACCGCGAGGACCGGGACCCGCGGACTCTGGCCCACGCCGACGGCCAAGTGTCCCGGTTCTACCCGCGATACCAGGGCCGGTTCGCCGCCGCGTCCGTGTTCGTGGCCACGTGGCACAGGGTGGGCTACTACAAGAAGAACGCCGACCGGACCAACACGTTCCAGGTGGCCGTGGTCACCGACGGCCACGAGACGTTCGTGCAGTTCGCGTACCCGTCGCCCATCCAGTGGGTGCAGTCGTTCGGCGGCATGTCCGAAGTCGGGCTGCCCGACGCTAAGGCCCAGGCCGGGTTCAGCGCCGCCGACGGGCGCATACACGTGCTCCGAGGATCGGGAAGCGATCAGATACACAACTTGGACAGGTAAGTCGTCCTGCTCTCCGGCGTGATGTGAGTTACAGTACGCGAGATTATAACATTTATAGGTACCTGTAGCAGGATCGTCGTTTATACCGTTTTTACATAATATATACATGTCCTGCGCGCTATAATACGATTATGGTAACTATAGCTACCTATTTTGGTTAAAATACGAAAAAAATAAAAACAAACATAATCGTATTTTCGTCAATATATTAACACGTATATAATAAAAAAAACACGTATATTTAGTGTCCATATAGGTTAAGTTGTAATAAAAGTATAGTATAAATAAAAATTCATGTTACGAATTTACAATGTACAGATTTGTGCATAATTTTTCTACGATTTATTATTATACTATTATATTCATTGAACTTACACATAAATATAAAAGAATATTAAATCTTCAATGGGTAACGATAAATATTACAACTGCCTATTTTAATACAAACACGAAAATTAGAAATACAAATTCATAAACTGTAATGGTTATAATAAATGGGTTGGTTAAAATTGAGCACTTTATAATATAATATTATAATAGGTAGTATGTTTTTTATTTTCTTCTTATATCGTTTTGACGCTTATGTCCACCACCGTCCACCAGAAATATCACAATATACTAGTGACAGGTATACTTGGTGCACCAGTGCGGTGTAAATCATAATCATTCGCCATCGTTAAATTGTTCGAATAGATATTTATGTTTTTCGAAAATAAAATCACTTTCAAGTAATTTAAACTGTACTCTGTAGCTGACACTCTGACAGCTAGTTATAGCAGGTGTTATAAATCAAAAACGATATGTAATGTGTAAGCATTATGCACTTCGTTTTCGATGAAGTGAAAAATGTAACTTTTTCAGCATTTTAATACCTACTTTTTTTTTTTTTTAAAAACTGTCACGTTTTTAATCTTATAACCTGAATTAGAAGCATTTATGTAATATTTTAAATTATTAATGAGCGTTTAAAATGCAGAATAGCTGGAGTAGTGTGATGCAGGACTATAAATTTGACATGGCCCCTCACCACTTCACAACGCTCATCTGTAAACTCTTATACTACTTCTAAACAAAAACCTATTTTCGTTTTAACTACTTCTTACCACTGTTTTATGCCAACTCACTCATTGTTAATATACATTTCAAGTAGGTGATTTTCATAACAGTTCTACAATATCTACATAATACATAATAGTATTTTACTTGTAGCGGTGATGGTCAGTACCTACTCAGTAAAATACTAATATACTACGTAGACACGTAGTATACCTACGTTGTAACTTAATAATTCTCATTATATTTACCCGTATTATTATGATGGTATAGTAACTCGCGTTAATCATTATACCCTAACGACTTTACTCATTAAACTCATTTTTGTTTTTTCGAATGTAACTTTCGTAAAATTCAGTGCATCTATATTATATATACATAATGAGTACCAATTTAATACCTACTCATGTTCATGTAATATAATATGTATGCATTTGCTCGTTAATTACACTAAATATTTAAATACTTAAGTAATTAGTCAATTCTACTCATTCGCATCATTTCACTAAATCTTAAACTCACCATCACCGGCATAAAATCTATAAAGCTATAACTTCTATATTATCATAATAATTAATAACACAAATTATAATATTAGATAATGCGAAAAATATTATAAAGATATTAAAAAAAAAAATTGCATCATTCCAAACAATCGAAATAAAATAAAACTGCACCATTAGTATTATTATTATTTTTACCGATAGTAAACATTTGTATAGATGATGTTTATCGTTTAACATACATAGTATTTTAAGTATATTTGGCCATAATATTATTAATTATTAACTAATTATACTACGGTGATTCGGTGATATCTATGCATAATCATGCCCATCACATAATAATATTTATAAAATCTTATGAATGGATTAGTCATATTTTTCAACCAAAGAAAACTAATAAACGAGTTCAACCTATATAAGTATATATTATAGTTTATATCAATTATACATTACTCTGTTTAACATAGGTAGGTAATAATATTATTAATAATCAACTAACATCTATTGTAGATTGCTGAGTTAAAGTCCACACACACCGCTACGGCGTGGTATCGATATAGATTAACAACTACAGCCATTATACCTAGTGTGTCCAGTATACGAAAAAGTGTGTGTGGACCTGAACTAACTTTTAATTGAGTCATGTCAACTTGTAGAGTTGAATTCATTACTCATTAATTTTAAACTTAACTTTAAGTTATAACTGAACGGTTTTACTATTGATTCAACCATTTGATTGATTAATAATTATTAACTGTTATTTGATCGATGACTTAAGTTAACGAACTCTAATTGATTTTATTTATTAACTTGTCCCAGTAGTGTATTTACGAGGGGAGATGATATCTCCCCCCCACAAAATAAATAAATACATGATTCATTGTTTAATTTTAATTATTTAATATGTTATGTATTATAATTATAACTTATAAGGTTTATGTACCTTAAGTTCAGATATAAATTATATAATACCTATATATTATAGGTATTTAGTTATAATAAATTGATAGTATCTTCGTGTATTTTCAGTGGAAGGAGAAAAACTATTTTAGTCATATCTCCCCCCAAATAAATCCTAAATACACCACTGACTTGTTCACCTTAGTTATTGAGTTTTAGTACATAGTACCTACATATTATAATATTATTGCTATTATATCTGGTTATGTGAATATTTATCTACTTTTCGTTTGTCTATAATAACTTACTCAGCACTTAAATATGGCGTTTGATTGTATTGTTGCATTTTTTTTCCTTTCGTCGACAAGTTAATGATTCTAAATAATAACTGCAGCATATTATTATAGTTTAAATAAATATTTGTTAAATGTAATCGTTTTAGGTAACTGATTAGTCGAAACTTATTAGAAATGTTAAATTATAAGCTAAAATAATGTTATCATTATTTCATACAATAATTAAGTATTCATATATATAATAATATCTGCTATAATACTTTGTTCTATAATCGTAGGAATAAAATAAATATGTAATACGCTCGTGTTTTAAATTAAACTCAAGAAGTTTGTTTATGTGTAACGAACGTGAAAACGTCTACAATAGTCAACTGCTGATAAATAAATATCTACAGTTCACAAAGTTCACTTTTTACTTATTATATTTTTAGTTTATAATTTAAACCATATTAAAGGTTTAAGGTCGCGTAAACTGTTGATGTTTTACCATTACAGACGTATATTTTTTATTTTTACAACCAACTAGATGGCTTAACAACAATCAATTTCTCTAAAAATCGAATAGTTCAACAGTCGTATTACTTAATACTTGATATTTGGTAAAGATAAAATATAAGATTTTATACATGTTTCATTTATTTAAAACATATAACATCGCGAACTGCATCGAGTTCAACTTTAGTATTATACCTAATAATAAATAAAATGTCGATTACAGAAAATATTTCAAACATCCATAGACAATAGTCAATAGACGTTAGATAAGGAAAAGTATAGTTCTTAAAGTTCTTATTAATATTAAAATACGAGTATTATGAATCATTTTCTATAGGGCCACTACAATTATTTGGGATATTAAAAAAAAAAAAAAAAAACCGGAAAAAATCCGTTAAAAATAGTGAAAATAGTTAAATAGACTTTTTTGATAGCATTATGGCAGTAAGCCACAACATTGAAAAACAATTCTATTGTACTACATTTTACTTATACTAATTTTATAATGATTAATATTTATTTAATTCATCATTCATATAATTGTTTGACTTTATAGTTTATATTATATTCATAAAACTTTTGATTTTTAACTTCTAAATTAAAACTAATATTCTAAACTAACTATGAACTCCTAAATCTCACCACAAGTTTTTACTTAATAAGACTATATAAAGTGTAGTAGGTGTGTACTATATATTATCGAGTAATAATAGAAATATAATTAAACATTAAAAACTATATTGATTATTCAATATGTAAATATCTTATCTAAATACGTAGGTATGTTTTTTTATTATTATGGTTGTATGATTTGCACTGCAATACATTATGTTAAAATAAATAATGAATAATATCAATAATTAAAGCGTAATCGTTGAGCGATTTTGTTGGTAGGGGTCTTTTTTTTAGGCATTTTTTTCCTTTTTTCATTTTATATTTATAATTATAATTTATAAAGGAATCATCCGTGTTCCGATACTGTGCATTTGTATGAAAATTGAATAGTGATAATAATAAAGTTATGTTCGATGGACTCGGTCTCTGAGCGTAGTGTACCTATATACATTCAATACATACCATAATATAGTATTAATGGTATTTTGGTATTTGGTATTATATCCACCAATGGCATTAAGACCCTAATAATCTAGGGTTTTCTTTTCAAAACAATTATTAATTACTCTTGTGTATACCTATAATTATATTACATAAACATAATGTATTATTGTATGCAATTATATTATGTATATTAATTAATTGATCTCGTTTATGCGTAGATGGAGTAACACGGACGCGCCGGGTGTTTGGTTGTATCGTGTGGGCAACATTGGAACGAACGAAAACGTGGAACCGCCCGAATTTCCTGGAAGCGTCAGACCAGGTATTTCTATAGCTATTATACACCTAAACATATTGTTTTAGTCTAAAAAGCTGTATACTTGGATACTCTATGGACATTTATAAAATATATATAACCCTTTTATATTATTATGTTATAATAATATTTATAAACCTGTATAATATATTGATAAAAAAAAAAAAAAAATTATTTCCCAATTTTATTCCATGTCTTGTTAATGAAATATTGTTATTTCCGGAATCGAAATGAAGAAATTTGATTTTTTTGGGGATTAATCGGAAATGGGTATAATTTCTCTTTCTATTTCCCGTGGCTGCATCGCTATCTGATACGGCGATTTTTAAAATATATTATATTATGTTTCAGACGAAGGTTTGACTTGCGCAATAGCCGGAGCTCTGTGTCACAACCAAGCGTCATGCGTAGATTACGAACAAGGGGATATGTGCTGCATATGCAAGCAAGGGTACTTTGGCAATGGCGTGACTTGTATCAAAGAAAGTGAGTTGACTCTTAATTTAATTATAAATCATTACGGTTTAGTGAGCCGGCTATATAGTCTAGATATAATATTATATTGTTTAAGTCATCTAATGTTCGTTCTCGATAAAAAAAAAAACAGTATTATTTACTCGTAGAAACATTTTAACATTTATTATAGATCTTAGTTCGAAGGATTTTTGAATTATGGTGAACAAATTAAAAGTAATAAACACCATTCTAGAGCATGCGTCTTATTCGCATTTAGATATAAATGAGAAACTTTCAATCGTAATATTTTGTTATATTTTCGTGTATCGCGCACAGATGTACCGGTCCGCGTCAGTGGTAAAGTCAGCATAGACGTCAACGGGATCGCCATGCCGGAGTCGGATTTACAGGCTTACGTGGCAACGATGGACGGCCGAGTGTACATGGCCATCTCGGACGTGCCCACCAACTTGGGTTTCGAGTTGCAATACCTGTCCGTGTTCCCATCGGTAGTCGCTTGGCTCTTCTCATTACACTCGGAAAACGCGTACAACGGATACCAGTTAACGGGTTAGTCGTTAGTAGCGTATAACACGGTTAATACGTATATTGTTATGCAATTATCAATGTATATACAGGTGGAGTGGTCAACTATACTTCTGAAGTGACTTTTCCGGGAACCGAACACAGGATAACCATTCATCAACGGTTCTTCGGACTTAATTCGTTTGACCAATTGATAATGGACGCCACCGTACAGGGAACGACGCCTCAAGTCCCGTTGCCGCATACGAGATTCACATTACCCAACGACAATCATCAGCAGTATACGATCGCAAACGGTGAGTGAAATAACATTTTATAATAATATATGAAATAGTCCCATCGAATCGAGACTCACGCGGTGTAAACACTCATCAGAGTGCGTTGAAATACCAGATCGTATGATGATAATAAATAATATATACTATACAATGTTCAAATATTATCTATAGTTAGACATAAAAAATGTATAATATTCTTTTATATTAAAATGTGAACAGGCCGTATGCACTCGTATTACACGTACAGGTACAAACAAGAAGGGTCAGATTTTGAACAGCAAGTGACCGTGGCACAAAAATTCGAATTTTCTCAGCCATGTAACAAGGCCGCCAAAGGATTTACGTCGTTCATGTTGCAGAATTCCAAAGCTTTCGCCTATTATGAAGAAAAAGTAAAAATCTTGAGATTAGTCAGCACAAACAACATATTTTTGCCGTTCGGTAAGTACTACCTATAAGCAGTATAAGATATACATACATATAATAAATAGGTACCTACTCAGTTTCTTCCAACTTCAAATATTTTTTTAGCATTATCTACTTAGCTAAAAGGGGTTAAGGGATTTAAAAAATATACATATTCAGTTATAAACATACACCATAAAAACAATAATGTAGCTTTAGTAACGAATTAGCATAAGCTGTATATATAGGGTATAAAAAATTGTTCTCTATTCAAGAGTAATAAAGGCTCAAAGCATCTTTCTATTAAATCTCCTGTATAAGTACCATTCGGTACTTAAGTCACTGTTATAATAACGATATTTTGAAGGGGGCAACGTAGATATTCGGTGACTAATCATTATAATTATTATTTAATTTTTGTTGTACGAAACACTCAATATGGTTACACAGAAGATACACAGGACCCTTGCAGCGATGGACATGTGAAATGTGTTGCGAACAGCACGTGCGTCAGGGAGGGTAGTACTTTCAGATGCGAATGCAATCTAGGGTATGTATACATATACAATATTATCTAACTCATCTACATACTTTTAATATTATTATCAACTGTTTGTAATGACTTTAATAACCATGTACCTATTCGATTTAAAAACTTAAAATAACGATATACATAATATATACAACAGCTGCATAATATAATATCTATTAAACTCTTATTATCATGTTGTCAATACGCTTTGATTTTTGCGATATTTGAAACACGTATTTTCTTGCCTAGATCAATTATATTATAAAATTATACGATTTCTTACATTAAACTCTTATCCTAACCCGCGCATAATCCGACAAAAAAAAAGATGATTATTCTAACAAAATAATGGCTGTTCGATATACTTTTTTTGATCTTAATGCGTGTACTTGTTCTATAATATTTCACAGATTCCATTCGTTGTACGGTACCGAGTCCGGATGTGTAGATATCAACGAGTGTCAAGACAGAATCGATCGATGTGACCCGAACGCCATGTGCGTTAACGAAGTGGGAACCTATAGCTGTCAGTGTAAACCAGGATTTGAAGGAAATGGTTATTATTGCGGAGCTATTACCGAAGCTCCAACTACGGGTAAATATCATTAATTTTTTTTTAATAGGATTTAATACTGACTGTTTTTAAAAAATTTTAAATAGCAATTTTCTAAAAGTGTAGATACGTATTATACTATAATGTATACCTATATGTATATGCAGCGATGCGCGTACCAATATTGATCATTATTCGTTATAGTGTGTAGGTATATGAATATTAACTGCTATATTCTGTACACTTATGTATACAGTATAACGAAATTTAAAAGTGCGTTTATGGTTTATCAATAACATACTAATAATAAGTAATAACAAATATTAGGAGGATGTCATTGCACTATTTATTTTCTCTCTTACCCATACGTAACATCGCACATTTAGTATAACCGCGATCTTGTGCGATTAACTTTAGTTATTAAAGTGAATTGACCAATTGGGTATCAAACTTTAAGTTAAGAACATTATTTGTATTTGAACGTGAGCTTTTTTCTTTTGGTATATTTCGATGTTTTTACGAATTAAGAGCGTATAAAATATTATGATTTATATCGATTACAAATCTCGTTTGAAAAAAAACCAACGTGTGGAAAATATCAAATAGAAGATAATTTTTATAACTCTAAGTTTGATTATAGGTCGATTCACTTTTGTATTAAATCTAACCATACCATACGAACGCAAATTTGCTATTATGCACGTAAGTCATTAATAGAAAACAAATAATGCACTGACGTTCTTACATATACTCTTGATTTTTTTTCTTAAAGTATCACCTTTTGCTAGTTTTTTTTTATTTTATCCAATAAAATTACTGAAAACAGATTTAAATTCGTCTCGAAATTTAGCTTAAAAATAAGTTATCTAATTATCTACACTATCTTTTTAATTCAATTTTAAAAAATAAAAATAAAAATGTTTAAGTTAATATTTTTACATTTATTAGTTTTCATAAGTCCTATCCAATTAGATTACTAAGATAATTTGTTCAACCAATATAAGATAACGGGGCTTGGATGTAATTAAAAATATTTATCACTAATACCCCGAAAAGGGGCTATATTTAAAAATATATGTACCTACCATTGAACTAATGTCAACTTCGAAATTCGTATATATTTTTTTTAGAATCAACGTCAAGGGCTTTTAACATCGAGAACAGCGTTTGTGATGTGCCTGATAATATTAGCACTTGTTCCTGTATCCAAGGGTAAATTAATCGTTTATTTATTACTTTATTGGGAACTAATAACGTTACAAATTATTTATAAAAATAACTTTTATCTTATTGAGCAGATTTAACTATACAGTAGGTATATTTTAGAATAACAAGTGTTTCCTCAAATTAAATAGTATATATTTGATATTTTTTGACTATATAGTTATGAAATACGACTGTTGTCGAGCGATTCCACCGATTTCGAGTGCATAGATGTCAACGAATGCAATATACCAGAAGTCTGTCACAGAGAAAGTTATTGCACGAATTATCCGGGCACTTACGCGTGCGCTTGCAATGCTGGTTTCATAGGCGATGGACTTAGGTGTTTACCATTATGTAAGTTCATGCGGGATAATCCATTTGTAGTTTTATACACACATTTTTCAATTGAATTTCGTGTTTTTAATAAAGTAAATAGTATTTTTAAATTTTAACATGGCACAAAAGTTTAATTGTTTTCAAAATTTTAATTTATAAAGAGAAAACAAACGTCTTTGTATTAGATAAACATTTAGAAAGTTTAAACCATACATTATGATGCAAAAATGAATTCTTTCACTCTATAATTAATGATTATAATTGTTTTCCAAAAACGTAAACATTTACTTAGGCAACTAGGATGAATACCTGTAATAATACTGTAGAAACGATTGTACACTTTATAATATATCGATGGCATAATTTAGTAACATATTGCTCATAGCCCCTAGATGCCGGTTGGAAGGACACAGATACGTAGGTCAGGGGTGTCCCGTGGAGAAAACTTGCACCAGGGATTTGTGTCAATGTCCGTCATCGTACGTTGACGTAGGTCAATATTGTGCGCCCTATGATGATGTTTCTACTGCAGAACCAGAAATCGCCGTAACAGAATCATCATCGAGTGAGTCTCAGTCTAACAACTAATGTCGTTAATTAATTATGTTATTAATATAAAGCTTAAACATTTTTTAGTTTCGTGTGCCGAGATCAACACATGTCATGCTCATGCCCAGTGTAACTTTGTGAGCTCTCAGCAACGACACAAGTGTCAATGCAATCCAGGCTATGAAGGAGATGGATATGAGTGTTCGCTTCTTGGTAAGAAAATAAAGAATACAGTGTTATTAAATTATTTTTAAAAAAAAAAGTTAAAAATATATTATATCAGTTAAACTAAAGCTAGAATATTTATTACTAGGTATTATTTAGTCATTTTTTTTCTAAATACTTAGTGACAAATTCTATAGTTTTTAATGTTCATTCAATGCTTATTTCTTTAAATAAGTAGATTTTTACTATATCTATCTATTTTTAATTTATAGACTATAGTAATAGGTGCTCAAGAAAATAGCTATTATTATACAAATTCTCCAATATGATGCATCCATGCATCATGATTAAGAACTGTTTGTATTTTTAAAAGCTATAGTAAATCGGGACAATAGAGCAAACTGCACATTTTACATTATTTACAATTGATAACAATGTTTTTATCGATAGATGATATATAGAATGATTAGAATTTGAAAATTTAAAAAGATAAAAAAAAGTTGTACTAAATTATTAATGTAATATTCAAAAATTGTAGTTAAAATACTTCATTGAAAACTTAAAATAACTAATGTATCAGATATATTAAAAATATAACCCTATGCCTATATTATATAAGCTAGCAGTTTTTGAACTTGCTAGGAAAAGACCTAGTGTGGACGATCTTGACAGCCTTTTTTTTATGGAAATCTAAAATACTTAAATGTTTAATACATAAGTAGTAAAAAAATAGATTAAAGGTATAGTTTAAATTTTATTATCTACCTAATTATCGTAATAAACTTTAAAAGTGAAATGTTGATGTAAAATTAGTTTATGGTTATATTAAAATCTTTGGATCAAAGTAATGAGAAATTTGTTCACAGAACACACTAACTTATTGAAAGATAATATTTTTTAATGAACTATATTAGAATAGGTACCTGTCCAAGTTTATAAAAACAAAACCATTATTTTATTCAATATAACATAGGTAATAGATTTAATGATAATTTTTTTAAAACCACGATCTTATCAATTTTCTTTCTTATTTTTTACATTACAAATCAAATAAGTTGGTACACAAAAACATGTACATTTAATAATTTGTATTTTTATTGCACTTAATTTTATATAATATTCGTTACATTATATTTTATTTTATTATTATTATTTATAATACATTAATGTTATGTGTCCATGATCAAAACCATCAAGATAGCACTGCAGATCCCAATGATATAAGTGGCACAGGCCACAGTAGTTAAAGAACTACTGATACATACAGTTTATAATTTAAATATATAACACATAATATATTTATTATTTATATATTGTAAGCTTAACTTGCTGTTAAAAATGATTTAGAATTATCGTGTTCAAAGTCAAACATCTGTGATGTACATGCTAGCTGTCAGATAATTGATGGTCATTCAATATGTGTATGCAACAGTGGATACGAAGGAGATGGTATAATATGTACACCATCAGGAGAATGCGTATCAGACTCTAATTGTGGCCCGAATGAGATGTGCATGTATAACGAAACCAGTTACATATATAGTTGCAGGTGTTTGGAAGGTTATCAAAAGATTGACAACAAATGTCAAAGATCACGTAAGACAAACAAATATTTTATATATAATAAACAATAGTGATGTAAGATTTTTAATCAATCTCAGGCTGTTCATACGAATGTCACAAATATGCCAGTTGTGTACAAGGAGAAAGAAATAATTATGCATGTCGTTGTTATAACGGATACACGGGTAATGGTGTTACACAGTGTGAACGGATAATCGAAACTGGCTGCACAGAGAATTCATGTCCACCAAATACTGAATGTAACAACATTGGAAATACTTTTAAATGTTCTTGTGCCCAAGTAATAAATAAAATAGGCTCTTTGCTTAATAAAAATAAACAATTTTCTAACTTAATGTTTTATTTTTTGAAGGGATACACTGAAAACTGGTATGGTTCAGAACTATCGTGCACAGAGACCTGTTTAGTAAACAACAGCATTTGTCATCCATCGGCTCAGTGTGTAGTTGATTCATCAGGACATTATATTTGCCAATGTAGACAAGGATACTTAGGAAATGGTCATTATTGCAAAGGTAAGACAAATATTTAAATATTATATATATATATATATAAACATAATTAACATTTATTTAAATTACAATAGTTTGTTTATAAAACATCAATTTATAGCATCTATAAAACAAAATATTAAATATTTACATAGAATATATGTATCAAAAAAATAAATTAATATTTTTTTTGTAGCCAAGTGATTAGCAAATCACTTCTGCTCAGACTTATTTTACCCTTATACTTAAGTATCATTTGTTTTAAGAAAATAAAAAAACGACAAAAGAAGACATTTACTTACTAGTAAATCAAGGGATGGCAACATTGCATATTCCAACAGTTCCAAACAAAACAAGAGGGGATTATCCAATTCATCTGCAATTTGATAAAATAGCCATTGGTAAACATAAACATAAAATTCTATTAAAATAACATAATTATGATGTATACCTAAGTATTATTAAAAATTGAATATTACTCAACACGCCTGGCCAATACTAATAAATTATATTTTATTTCAAGGTTTAGCGGTTGATTGTTTAGAAGAGCAGGTGTATTGGAGTTATATAGCAGACCGAACAATTAAATCATCTAAATTGAATGGTTCAAATGTACAAGAATTTATAACTACTGAAGCTACATCAACTGAAGGGTTAACTATCGACTGGATTAATAGAAAGATTTATTGGACAGATTCTGGTTTAAAACGAATTATGACAGCAGATTTGACTAATAAAACACATGTGTCGATAATAGCCAACTCTTCACTGAGTAATCCTAGAGGAATTGCAGTTTATCCAAACAGAAGGTAGAATTATTATTAATATAAAAATGAAATAATTTAATAAAATAATTTATATCTATTGATCATGGTTAGAAAATTATTTTGGTCAGACTGGAATAGAATCAGCCCTAAAATTGAATGGTCTGATTTGGATGGTAGCCAAAGAGAAGTTTTTGTTCAAGGACCGAATGTCAAATTACCAAACTCGATAGCTATAGATTGGTATACAGATGAAATTTGTTGGGCAGATGCAGGTTTAAAAAGCATAGGTAATTATAATTGTACATTATTCCATAAAAAAAAGATATATCTTCCTATTTGTATTATTGAAAATTAATACTAAGTAATGTATTTACTTATTTTTATTAATTATTATCTAATGTATTAACATATATATATATATATTTAATTTATAAATTAAAACTTTAAATTATGTACATGGATAAAAATTAAGTTTTAATTATTTTCAATTTTTATATTTTAGAATGTATTGGAATAGAGAGTCGATTACAACGGACTGCTGTTGCTAATTGTAGTTATCCATTTGGACTAGCTATTACTAGAGACAATTATTATTGGACTGATTGGATAACGTATGTATTTTCATGTTTTAAAAGTTTAATAAAATTTTAAATTATATTATATAATAATATATTTATATTTTAGAGGGAAAATTGAATTTATTGGAAGAAATGAAAAATTGAAGAGAGAAAGTCTACCAGTACCACTACATGGTAATGGCAAATTGTATGGAATTGCAGCAGTTACCGGAAAATGTCCCTAATATTTAAGACTGAATAAAACTATAAAAGTAATTTGTGAAAATTTGTTTAAAAAGTCCAATGAAAAAAAATAACAATATAATATGGTAGCAAAACTTCAGTCTAATATGTTTTGTCCAAATAATAATTGTATTAATAGTAAAATAAATAAAACATGTACCATGTTCAGATTGGTTTATATAGCAGAGTAGTAACATATTTTTTACGATATCTGTGTGTTGCACTCAACACCATAACTCCATCCTTAATCGAAAGAGCATATAAATGGTTGAGCATCACATGGTTTGGTTCTGGTAAAAGTGTTGGTTCACACTAAAACATAAAATTATTAATTTATATATATTATTTAATTTGGATGAAAATAATTACCGAAACTGGAGTGTCTTTGTTCAGTATCACTTGCAAAAGATGTGGTGGTAAAATTGGTGGTCCAGAAACTTTCTGCCAAGGAACTGATGAAGGAATATCTTGAGAAAATCCACCTGAACATAAAAAAATTGTATTAAAAAAAAGATACAAATAGGTTCCAGTGGCATAACGGCATAACAACGGGGGTATATATCATCCCCAGACCCTTTTTTTTATATAATATAATTAATTATAACTTGTGAGATACCTAAAATGTTTTATTTTTTTTTACAAATGAAAAATATCCATATCACCCCCACAAGTAGTCCATCCAAGTTATGCCACTGAAAGGTTCATGATAGATATTCATCTAAATACATCAAACTTGTTTTTATTTATTCATATTACCTCTAGTGAGTTTATGCCTCATTTAGGATTGAAGTTTTGTAAAATTAAAAATAGCCAATAATTACAATCACAAAATACCTGTAATGTTTAGCTGTGTATAACTCTGCAAGATATGAAAACCAAACCTTAAAGATATTCTAGGTATTATTCAGTAAAATAATACACAAACAAAAAATGCATACTAAATATTGTATATAATATATATAATATATTGAATTATTTGGAACAATAAGAGATTTATTTAAAAAATTCTAACTTGATAAAAAAATGTTTACTTTTTCAATTTATTATAATAATTTGAATGTTTTCTGTGTATATTGGTTGATAAGATAAATAAATAACTTTAAAATAAAAAAAAATTATGTTAAAATGTAGAAAAGTTTTGGAGAAACATAAAAAAAATGTGTAGTACGTTTGGTTTTGTATAAAAAAAAAAAGGTAAATTGCCCATAACTTTAAAAATAAAAAAAGTTAGAACCCTCTTTTAAAGGTACCTATTTCTTCATTATTTCAGGTACACTTTTATACGACATTAGCAGGTCACTTCCCCCCAGAAAACACTGTAATTATTTAAAAACTTAAAAAATAATTCTCTACTTAGTAGTCAGTTTATAAAATTAATGTGATGATTACTTTTTTCAATGCCATTTTCATCGATTGAATCAACATCTAATGCTTGAAAAACTTCAAAGTCTGTTTTCTTAACTACTACTTTGTTATTTGTTATACCTGGATCACCTTCAATCATGCTCTATAAATAAAAATCAGGTAATTTAACGGATCTTTTCAAAATACTGCAGATATAAACTTACAACTTTAGTATCACATTGCCAATTGCCATCAACACAAAATTTATAATGGTGTTCACCTTCTGGCAAGTCAATTATAGTTACAAAATCATTGTGACTGGAATCAGAAACAAAATTGATAGTATATTATTATTAATCTATTTTTTAAAAGAAAAACTATATGAATTGTATGACATGTAGAATATCAAAGATAAGATTAAGTTCTATAAATTATTAAAATATGTATTTTATGAAGTCTTTTCTGCTATGATGCTGTTGTTTAAATTAAAAGCACGTTTAGAAACTGCATATAAAACATAGAATCCAAACTATGATGTCTGGAATGCAACACTGCCCTTTAAATTAAGTAATAAAAATTAAATATTAAATTTCTATGTAAAATTTAGTACATACACTAAAAGTAATTATTAAACTTATATGTTTTTTGTGTATCTATTATTTTGTACCTATTTAATTTGTAATATTGGTTTATCTCATCAACTGTTTGTGTACTTAAAAAATTTAAGAACTACTGTTTAATAGTGTAATAAAATAAACAATGGTGTTGCTAAATTTTAAAGAAGTAGAGATGGAACTTCAATTTCCACAAATTCTATTTTTTTCTTAAACTAAATTTAAACTTGAATTTTCTAACTCTTTTCAAACATTAAAAAATTTAACCATAAGAAATTTAAAAATATAATTGTTGTAAGACGGTGTACCTATACGCTTAACAAAAGAAAAAAATTAATCTGTTATGTTACTTGAACATTTTAAACTTGATTATACTTAAAATATATTTGAGATGTTCAAATTCAAATTGAAAATGATCTCATAAGTTTTATGTGATTGAAGGTTTAAACTTTTAAAAACTAAAATTCCTATTCAAAAACCAACAATAAAAACTAAAAAGCAGTTTTAATATAAAATAATGATATATTTAAATTTTGTAAAAAAAAATGATTTATATTTTTAATAGTAGATATAAATAAGGACATATTTATTATTTAACCAAATAATAATTGATTATATTCTATAGGTACCTAAATTAGAATTCTTTATAAAACTATACATTATAAATTTCTAAAAATTAAAATCATATGTTAAAAGTATTATTATTAAAATGTTAACTATATACCTACCCAAATTAATTTTCAAAATTCAATTGATGTCAATAAAAGAATATGGCACATAATCATGTAGTGTATCACGCAAACAAGAAACATAAAAAATTTGTTTAAAACGGAACCAATTTTGTTTTTTTAGCATTAACGTTAGTTAAGTATATTTGTTATGGTAAACAGTCAAAAAGTTCAAAAATACAAAATATTCTATTAAATTATTATTTATAATTAAATAATTTATTGTATAGGTATATATATAATTAATGTTAATTATTTTCAATTTATATATATTTTAATTTTAAACTGAAGGTACCTATCTACCTAAGTATAAGAAAATAAAAAAAACATAACAAGTATAATATAATACATGTACCTACACATTTTTTTAAATTTTATTAACACAAAAATTAATATTAATTATATTTTATGTATACATGGTATATACCTATATAATTATTATAAATAAAAATTTAATAGAATATTTAGTAATTTTAAACTTTTTGACCCACAATAAAAACTAAAATCAGTCTTTTTGTCTATGAACTTTTCATTCTAGATTCATATTTTGTTATGTAGTAATATTTTAAGGTAAGATGTTCTCTTATATATTACAGTTATGTCAATGTTTTGGAAATTAGGAATATTGAATGTTACATTATGAACCATACTCGTGAAAAATCAATGAATATATCAACAGTAATTACATCACGTATACTGTATACATCAAATATATTGATCCAATGTTTAGTTTTGTCTACTCAAAACCTTACTTTCCCTTTCTTAATGATCAATGGTAACTACCTACAGTGAACAAAATTTAAGTTTATGATTTGTAATACACAAAAGTATGATTGTATTGAATAATATAAAAATACCTTTGAACCATTGGTATAGGTTTCCATTCAGAGAATGTGCCACTGATGAACACTTGTTTGCCACCACCTTCCCATCTGAACACGGTCGGTAACATTTTATTTTCGGTGTCACTTTCCGACATCGAATGTGGAATGCCATCGGTGAAATCATCGTCCTTATGAATCAAGAACATTAAATTAAATAATAGGCAGATAAAATAAATAAACAATACTCAAAGTACACAACAGATGTGCCTATCAAACAACTGTTATTAACATACATTTGGTTTAGATGAACTCTGTGGGAACGCATTAGTGTCGTGTAACCCAATAGAATCAGAAGTTTTATCAAACACGAACGCTTGACTTTGCACTTCCTTCGATGGAGAGGAAGGAACGATCAAACCTGCCGACTTGTGGCGCTGATTGCCACTAGTGTTGCCCATAACCGTATACAATAGGCACTACTGTCTACAGTCAAACGGAATGAATATTATTACAACTTGCCGCTAATCGTTATTGTCTTTGACTGTCGAGCCTTTGGAACGCGATTGTAGTTCGACGTTTACACGGAATTATTGTTTTCTTTTTAATTGTACGTTTTAATTTGTTGTTTGTGCGTCATCGTAATCGTTTTCCATCCATCGAATAAGATAATTAACAATTACAATACCGTACAAGTGAATAAACATTAAAAAACGAACACGAAAACAAAAACGTTTATAAAATTAAAACACATTACTGTAAAAAAAAAAAAAAAAAACAAGAGAAATGTTCGTCTTATACTCTTATCAAGACAACGGCGCCATTATCCTAAGGTCGTTTATGATTACGGCGCACAGTGATTACTGATTAAGTACGTTGTACGGTTTTTTTTTTATTCTGCGTAACAACTTACCATAACAAGTTTCGTCGTCACGTTTCCGGTAAAATGTATCCTCTGGGCACCAAGCCACCGCCGAATCTGTCTGACAGGCGGCACTTGTCAGTATTTAGACGTTAAACAAGTCTAATAGTAATATTACTAATATTATACTGGTTCTGTATTCGGTAGTATCACAAAATAAATCAAATTTACAATATAATTTACTCATAAGTCATAAGAAATGAAATGTATTCTGTGGTGATGTTAAGCGTCGTCGGTCATCATTTTGTCGAACGCTTCTATTTTTTTTTTTCTAGATTACGGACTAGATTTACATACCTATTATTATTTTATATTTATTTGATTATTAAACAACGCACAATACATTTTAGATGTAAACGATTTTTCCTTACACATCAACACATGGCTATACTTACTGGCTTACTGGCGTCTCGACCCCACCACGATGAAAAATGTGTATTTTTTTACACGTTTATTTTTCACTGATCGAGACGGTCGAGTGTTTCTACAAAACGCAAACGACAGGATAAAAAAAAAAATACAACACGGATTACAAATTTCCAATTTGGTAATGTAAATTACATGTGATGGGTTAAGTTCAAACTCTATCAGTTGAGCATGGAACAACACTCAACAATATTGAATGCTAATTTAAGTGCCGCGCTAGTCCTATTTGCCCAACACGAGCAATAGTTCAGTGACTCATAATTATTAATTACACATACGTACCCGGTACCTATATCATTACTATTTCATTCTCACGATTCTGCAAAAAATTACTGATAGGTACGATGCCGGGAAATTGTATAAAATATAAACTAATTTTAGATAGGTATCGGCATTTTTAATAATAAATTATATAAGTATTGTAGTACCTACCCAGTTATACCTAAATTAAATCACAATACTACAGCATTCAATATTGGTCATCGATAATGGAAACAATTTATTACTATCATAATATTACAACAACCATTACAATATTTTTTACACCGATACTTCATCACTAAGATTTTATTTTATTATTTTGACAAATCTGTTTTCATTTTTAATATGAAAATAAATGTTCATTAGATATTATTTTTATACCTATTAAGTACCTATTACTTATCAGTATGAAATGGTAATAATAATAATAGTATTGTAATACTATACAAATCAAGCTGCTATTATTTATAGTTTTGATTCAAATTAGTTGTTTTTTACAAAGAGAAAAAATTGAAATCAACTATCATAATTGTATTTATTACTTTAACTACCCAATTGGATTTCCTTTTTAATTGTAACAACATTTTCAAATAAATAATGGCTAAAACTCATTTGCGCATAATCTTAGAACAATAAAAACGTTTTTTTCGGAGAATTTTAATCACGGATATAGTGTACACTGTACAATATGTACATAAGTACATAACCTGCATACCTCTCCAAAGTTCAAATTTTGGAATTGGCCATTGTTGATGGTGAAAAACTATTATAGGTAGTAGGTACTCAAACAACATTTTCCTTCGTCCTTTAAAGGCTTAAGACTTTCTGTCATCATAACCTAACCTTTTAGATTGGTCGATAATTTGTTCACTATTATTATTTACAATAACACTAGAATTACAAAATCTATTAGTATCTACATCTACATCATAAAATATCCATTTTTTAATTGCCTGCATATATTCTCAACATATGTAATTATTTAATAAACAATGTTTTCTCTCGGTGCTAAACAAATAGCGTCATTTGTTAACACGAAACTAAAATAAAGTGAATAAGATATTTATGTTGTAAGGTTAATCAATTATCGCTGAAAACGTTTAATAAAAATAGTGTAAGAAATATAGCAATAAAGATTAAAGTTTGTCCCACACTCCTATACACGGTTCATGCGGTACTTGGGCGAGCACGGTAATAGCGCAATCGCGAGATTATTCATTATACAGATAGATGGAAACATTGGAAACTGATAGGAAATCACAATTAAAAATAAACGTTTTACACTTATACTTAAAGTCTTAATTGTACCCTACGCATGTACACCCAAAATTGTACCTACAAGCTGGTTTTTGTTGTTCACAATTTTGTGAACAAATGAGTTGTCGTAAATTTAAAAAATATATTAATGTGTGCGCAAATTTAATGAGTCTTAGCCTAAATAGTTATATTATTTTTTATTTGACTATCTATATAACTGGCATTGTTAGGGCAATATTTAAGCGGGTATCGTGTTACATTAAAATATAATTAAAAAAAAAAATTTCTATGACAAAAAAAATGACGTGTATTGTGTGGAATAATCATGTCACGCCCTCTAAATTGAACTTATGAATTTTTTCAGTTGTACATTATAAATAATATAATGTACGAGAATTATCGAATGATTCGATTATTCTAATAAGAAAATCAAATAAGTTTTATATATACCTAATCGAAATAATAGTTTTTTTTAATATTATATCGAAACAAAATTAATCGAATCATTTGAATATAAATCGCTGAATGCAAATTTATTATAAAATAATACCACATGTGTCATGTCTTATGTTTAGTTAATTTCTGTTTGAAAAGTACCTAATATAGGTACTAATATACATTATTAATTGTATTTAAATTGTAGGCATGAAGAATAAAATCAATACAATATGTAAAATATTTAAAATTTTAAAACAACTTAATTCAGTTAATCCATTATATTTAAATTACGATTTTAGAAACAAAATTATTAGAATGAAGACAAGTGTATTTCGACGGTCATTTATTGTCAACTAATCAGTTTTAGAAAATAAACATCATTTCGCAAGAATAAAAGTCACTGTCCGCTGGAACGCCTGGATCACTTCAATATTTGATTTGAAATTTATACATAATATTTGGAAATGTATTTTTGTGTTGGCTCCTATATTGAGATATTGACTTCCAATAATACAGAATATAGCCATACGATGGAAATTATTTGGTCGGGAGTCGATAATAAGACGCTCGGCCTGCAATTTTCGTGGGCGTCAGTCGTTTTTGCTAAAAAAAAACTTGTTTTTCCTTTCTGCCAAATCTATTTTTAGTCATTTTTATTACCCATGTCAACGAATCGTGTTACAAATAAATAATTATTATGATCAACCATTTGACCCTTGATGATTGCTACCAGACTATCAGAAATCACAATAATAATCCGAGTAATAAAATTAATTCGGATAACAGGTTATTAAATTTAGCCTACAATCTAATCATTCGATTATTAATTGATTACCAAATATCTCGCTTACTAAATGTTTGGTTAGTCCAGCCATTACTAAGATATACATTTCATTTTAAGCAAACCCAAGATGAGATCATATTGACCGTTCAACATTTTTAAATATACAAGCTGTATAGTGTGCACTGTGCACTGATTTATAGGATTCCTGGAAAATGTAAACCTCAAAAAATAACTCCATAATAAAAAATTAAATTAAACATGATAAATTGCTTAATAATCTAAAAATGCACCCTCTTTTATGAAGAAGAAAAAGTATTGATGTAAAAAAAATTTCTACTTAGTAGTAAAATTGATTGTTCAGAAATGTAACGTTCCTCAAGTGTCTCTCTGTTCTTATCCTATATATTTTATACACTAATACAGTACATACATACGGCACATACACATTCACACAGTGGAACTCACTGGAACTATATAGTAAAAACTAAAAACTAACCGGCGAATTACTTGCTGAAATTATGTAACAAAATTCACATTTAACGTTATAATATAATTTATGAAACTACCAAATGCCATGATTACATATTTACATACATACGTTATATCTATTACCTTATATGACTTAAGTATTTAAAGTATAACTAATAATAACTAAATAATAAAAAGTATAAGTACTAATTAAGTACTATCTATATTAGTAGGTATGCAGGTATGCAAAATGCAATACATATTTCAATATTGTAATTTGTGAGTTGTGACTTATGTGTACATCATTAACATAGTTTGAAGATAGTAATGTATGATACAATGTGCACATTTTTCAGTTGTTAGCTGTAAAACTCAAAAATTGTCATAGTATTAGTGACTAGTGTCCATGATGCTATTATAGGTATTAAAAATATAATATTTGTTATTTGAATAATTATTTTATTTTATATTTTGGAAAAATATGATCAAATAAGTACAGAATAAATAAATGATACAATAAAGGAACAATATTTTACTAAATAAAAATAAACCTAAATAATATAATTTAAATTACCAATTTGAGGTTAATATGCGATCGATTTCAATAAGTCATATAAGATGAATCGGAAATTATTATTTATAATTTAATCCCCATTTATGGGTAATGTATATTTATTCGATTTATCTACATCCCCTATTAGAGGATCGGCTATTACAAACACTCCATCTGATTCAGAAGCACTTGCAGACATTGGGTATCCATCATATTCAATATTTGAACCTTTAGCGTGGTTGACCCTGCAAAAAAATTCGTATCATAAAATTTTTTAAATACAAGATTCAATGAAGTTTAGCATTATAATGAATGATTAATTATGACTTTATAAGTTATAACTTATGAATATGATAAAAATAAATTTTCTATTTGGGAAAGTAATTTAACTCACCTACCAATATTTTTTTTACCTATTTCTAAAAATACAAAAATAAGAAAAATAAATCTATTTTTTCATCACCTGACAGCCAAAAGCCAGGTATAAACAATAAGTACAAATTGTGAATAGTATGTATTTGTAATGAAATAAGAAATAAAATATTATGAAGTATAAAATAAAACAATTTAATTATTAAAAATGTGTAAAACATTGACAATTGGTAGTAGATAATAAATATGCAATACCTAACCAAAATAATGAAAGCTTTAAAAGAAATATGAAAAATAAAATATTATTAAGTGTAAACAACATGTTAACTAATGAAGGTTAAAATGATGTCATTGAGTTATAACCACTATCTACAGTCTATACTAAAGATTTAGTACATATGTTACTATCGTAAACACTTATGGCCTATTTAGGGCTGATTTCGAATATTATAATACATATTATTTATACTTAAAATAAAGTACCTAATTATATTTAGTAATTGATAATAATTAATGTTTAAAAGGTATCTATGTTGTTTTGTACAAAAGTTATTTTAATTACTTTCATTTTTTAATAAGAAAAACAAACAATTGTACACATTTTTTTTATATCTTTAGTGAAAATTAGTAAATATATTATTAGAATACAATAAAATATTAATATGTAAATATGTAAATAAATATGTATTTAATTAATTAATACAACTGTAAATAAATAAATTATAAAATTATATATAAATTAAATAAAATAAAAGTTATATAAAGTTATATTTAATTTATTTAAATATTTTTATTTGTTTATTTTAAAGTTATATATATATATATATATATATATATATATATATAAATAAATAAAGTTAAAGTTCTTTAGTAAATTGCAAGTATTTAATAATATTTACATTTATTGAGTTGGTAGGTGTAGGTACTGCATATTAAATATTATATTTCTAAGTATTTAGACAATTTGTTTGAGATAGATTAACTATACAATATACACAAATAATATTAAAATAATTAAAAAGATATATTATACAACTATAATAAAGAAATTTTAATTTCTATAAAAGTTAACACCTATTTTTATGTTTAATTAGAACCGTTTTAATGTTATCTGATGCTATTGTTTACGATTTCATCAATCTTCTTCCCTATTTACTTCTATAATCAATAATAAACCAAGTAAAACAATTAAGTGAGTAGAAGATAATATTATATGACTCTTATACGTTATATAGTCGTTATACTAAGGTGATGCGATATCGTATTTTTAAACATCTCGCAACGTTTACGAGGAAATTCAAACACAGCACGCAGGTATCTAAATTCTAAACATGAATGTTAGGTACCTACTTATTAGTTATTATATTATTGCATGCGACGCTCAGTTCGATCGTTAATATGGATTATAAAAATGCATGTTAGAACGTGTGATATGGGATGATGTAAAATAATTAAAAGCTTTTAATGTGATATTCGTCTTTGTCAACAGGGCACAAGCAAAAATTCAACAACACATTGGAATTCATATCTCGATATTTCTTAGCAGCGTATGGACATAAAAAATTCATAAACATCATCGACGAATAAACGTATATAGACATGCGGAACAAAATGTCGCAGTAGTTCCACGTAATCTGCTTCTAGACGTATTTAAGGACACACACAGAGAGGACACTTTGCTGATGCAAATCGTAACGATAATGTAGAACTACGAAAACATATTATGTATAATGCATGTTAACTAATTATTTTGATTTATGGGGCCCATCGGAAAGTATTTGGATGCTCTGTACTTGCAGGTTTGACCAGTTAAAAAACAGACGAAACGTTGCCAGTCGCACAAACGAACATGCAAAACAGTAGAGGGTCACGTTTATAAATTATACGTTAACCATTTGTAATCTTTGTCCTTTAATCTTATATCCGCGATGTTAATAATCATTCGCGAATGTTTAATCATAATATATTGCGTTAATACGCGGGCACGTATAATGATATATATCGCGTATTAATTATTAGGTGTTATAGGTACACTAGTCTGTAGTTATTAGTTATTATTGTTGTACCGTATGTTACGAATAGGCATATAAGTTAACGTGTTATTTATCCTGCCGCCACGAACACCGTATTAGCTACGTTCCACAATGCGTACCAGTTTTTCACCACCGTAATCACTTGCTTGATTTTGACGTACAGTTTCTTCAAGTCGTTGGAAATCTTTTTGATAATGTCTTCCACGTTGCCGTCGTCTTGCCTGCCCATTTGCGACCCGTCGCCGTCGTCGTCGTTCCTGTTCATATTCCTCCACGTCGAGCCGAACCAGTCGGACGACGCGGGATCTGTTTCGATGACGTCCGTCGCGTCCGCGGCTGGCAGCTCCGTTGTCGAGTCGTCGGCTGGCATGTCCGTCGTCACCGCATCCGTGGTCGTGACCAGCCGCGTGTACTCTTCGATCTCCTTCAGCAACTCGCGGGTCTTTTCGGTGTCCGACGGATCGTACGACTTGGTCTTTGTCAACAGGCTGTACAGCTTCCAGTCCTCCTCGGCCGGTCCTACTTCGTTGACGTCTAGGCTCTCGTGGTCAGCCTTCTCGTCGGTGAACGGAGGCACAGCAGGCGCAGCCCGACAATTGTGTGCCGCCAATAAGGCCGACACAACGAAAATCGTCAAACACTGCAAAACACACCATCGTATAATTATTACGATGCGCGAATTTATAATAATATTATAATATATACCTATAATATGATAACATTGATAACATGATATGTTTTGTGCACCTAGTTGTGCGAATAGTAATTACTAGGAGGATTTTTGTTGATGAAAGGGCATTATGGTTAGACGCGCGCCAAATAAAAATTTCAAATAAAGATTTTTTTTTAAACTAAAAATCTTTAAGAATAATACGTTTTTTTATTATACCATTGACGATAAAAAAAAATGTATATTTATGTTATTTGCATCGAATAAAAAATAGTTTATAAATATATCAAATGATTATGAGTGTAGGTAAATATGTTATAAAACAAAAATAAATAACAAGGTGACTTCACCCCCCCCTCCTTCCATCCAGAAATGGTCCTCATTTGAGAAACTGTTTGAATATAATAAACTGAAATGTACTGTATACTATATACTATGTACTATGTACTATATATTCAAAATAACAAGATGTTCAAATTCTCAAATAATATAATACATGAAATCGGAAATTTTTGGATTTGTTAAATACATAGGCAACTATTGCATAAAATAAAAATAAATATTAACTATTTAGTTATTAACACCAACAAATCAATTTGTTTAGAATACCTAAAGGTAACACGTGAAACTACCTATTATTATACATATGAATATATTATGATGATTATATAAATAATATTGAAAAAAAATATTTTTGTAAAAAATAATAATTGTTTAAAAAATATTCTTCTTACTCCGAAATATCTGATGTAAGAACTAAGAATATACCAATGTTAGTTTAATATTATGTAGTTATTTGACGATTGGAAGACTGTGGTGGTACCTATATTCGATATAGGTGGGATAGGTGGAAGCGTGAGGCGTGGTATGGCAAGAAAATGCGACTATTCAGTATTCAGGAAACGAAATGTTTATACATGGTAGCGGATAGATTCCTATAATAGAAGATGAGAGATAAAATATGTTTTTCGTTATATTCGATGTAGGTAGGTACCTACAGGCTATAGTAATATATACCATGGTACAATATATAGTATAATACCTATCTACCTAGTATCTATTCACAGTAAATAAAAACATTAAATAATAATTTGTAACTAATGTGGTATCAATAATAAGATAATTTAACATTTTAAAATTTTAAAATAAAACTTCATTCCTACTACCTACAAAATTAACTGACGAAATATTTACTGTTGTTTATTTAAGTTAAACAAAAGTATAAATTATGTATTATTCTTATTTTTGTATACCTATAATAAGACTATAAGTACATCATGTCCATCGTGGTTATCAGATTATACCGTCACACTTCATAGGATATATCATAATGACATAATATGTGATGTGTGTATATATTAGTATTATATTATATACAAATATGAAATAAAAATACACATTAACAAGCATTTAATAACATGAACATTAATATCGATTCATACATCACGTTTAAAAGTTGTAATTGTTTTTTTTTTAAACTAAATATATTGGAAGGTAGGTTTGCTACAGTTCAACTTCTTACGATACATCAATCCTATCAGCTTATAGAAATTAGGCAACACATATACAATAACTAATTAAATTGTTTGATGTATTTACTTTTAACTTAAATATGTATAAGTATGACCTCTGTCAATAGCTGGTCTTAAATATACACACGCGTAAAATAAATTGTCAAACCTCGAAATATTTGTGAATATGGAAAATGACCAGTTTTTTATTATTATTATTATTTTTTTTTTTTTTTTAAGACAAAGTCCGATAAATCGCTGTACGTGCTTTTTTCGGTGAAGGACAACAACTTCGACTATAGACATAAGTAACTATATAGTAGCTCTTAACTACTTAAACTGAAATAATATAATATAATTTATTTATAAGCACGTATTATTAGTTATTAATTATATTAATATAAATCGTAAAATTATTATATTTATTTATTAAAAACAGGTACGCTGTGATACGTTTTTTAAATTTATAATTTCATAAACATGTACCTACATCTATAAATATTATAATATATCATTAACTATGAATTAATCCCAATAACAATCTATGAGTAAGGCAGCAATTATATTAGTTCAATTATCAAACCCAAAAATTAATTCAACAAGCTCATAAATAATTAATGTTACTATAGTACTACCTATTTAATATAATTTATTTTAAATAAATAAAACTTTTTGACGGATTTATAAAAATTTTCATCACACATTATTTTTTCCTACCAAATTTGAACTAGTTTCGTATTTTTAAATAAAACTAAGATTCAAAGTTTGGGTGACTATCCGGCTATGCCCTGGACTTTGTAAATAGGTGTCCTTCGACAAAAAGGAAAATGTTTACACTTTATAAACAAAAAAATGAATATTATAACATTTATAACTAATTATTTAATTAATTTAAAAAATGGAATGGATTATTTTTAATACCTACCAACATTAATTAAGTTTTAAAATAAATGTAACCATTTTGTTTTTTGTATAATAATTAAAATGTTTATTTTTTAATTTATATATATGTATATATATATTGACAATTCACTAAAATAATAATATGAATTAAAAAAGTTTAACTGTTGTTTTTTATTCAGTTTAAATTAAAATGAATGTGGCAGTATTTAAAAATTATAGTAATATAATATAATATAATAAAATAGGAATGTGCAACAGTAAAACGTTCCTTTTTCAACGGTTTTAGAAAAAATCTATAGTAAATGTGTAGTTATCAATGTTATCATATATTACATATATTCATATAAAAGAAAATATATTAAATATAAATAATAATTAAAAAATTATAATGGTCTATATTTTTATTTATTATCTACGAATATTTGATGTTTTTGAATACCTTTCCAAAATATTAAAATAATTTAAAAATATATAATATATTATAATTATATTACTTAATTATTTTTTGGAATTTTCGGATACGTTTTAAACTAAATTATCTGAATCGAATGGCAAATAACGAGATAGCTAACACGTACCTACTTATATTACTCTTAGCTGATTTTTAGAATTTTAGAAGTTTTTTTACCCGCATATTACCTATTACCTATGTGAGTATAAAAGTATTATATTATTATTGTATAATTCAATATAATACCTACCAAAAAAATAAAAAAAAATTAAAAATTAAATTTAAAAAAAATGTCAAACCCTTTGAAAAATGATATGAACATTGAACATTATGAGTGCATATAACCTTATAATGTGATTAATATAGTATAGTAGGTACTTATAATATGTAAAACTTATCGAATTATAGGTACATCTAAATATTATTTTATTGTAACTATTGACTTACCATAGTAATCTTCATTTTTCTCTTTCAATATGTGCTCTGATGTCTGAATTTTTAAATGAACTGAACTGCAAGACGGGCGTCTCACTTTGGTATAGGTACCCAAACCCTATAAAAGGAGGACCTTGAACGGTTATCTATATTGGCGTAATGTTTTCGCACACTAATAAAAACGGATGCTCTCGATTAAATCACAACAAATCTTCTGAAATAAAAAAATTTATATAACATCGATTTGTCGCACATTACACGGTTTAGCTTTTCGGTGTCCAATGCAATGAATGGTGATTATATGATGACTACAGACATTTTTCGTTACAATGAAACCTTGAAACGTAGGTAAACATTTTCCAGGCAAACTATAAGTGTACTTGATTGTCTTTCTCTCTCGTCGTATGTCTCCTTAATATCCGATCTGGGTTTCAATGTCGTCTTGTTTTTTCAATAATTTACGATGACTTTATATAATGTTTATGAGTATTAAGTTAATATGTTATTATTAATTAATTTATTTATCATTATTATTATAGTTTTCCAATACTGACGTGGAATGAAGCAAATTATCAACAACATTGAGCAATTATACTTCATTTATATGGTAAAATTAATTAATACAAATTAGTCAAATTAAAATTGTGATTGACTATAAATAGGTGTACGTAAATATATCAAATCATCTATTACAAATTACAATGTATATTTATAATTTTATAAGTATGATTTCGTTTGACTTTTAAGCTTAAAAATATCCAGTTCTTTTTAACATGTAAATTATTATTTATAATACTTACAAAACTTTCAGTCCAACATAAAATTTAAATTCATTATGAGAAGTTTTAAGTAATATTTCGATATTTGACTAAAATTATATTGTATGTAGGTATAGATAGGATTAATGCTATAATTAAAATTCTTTTATACTTTTTTTCGGCTCATTTTTTATGAGATGTGTAATTTTATTTATGATTATTATAACCAAAGAAAATTTCTAAAAACAGGTCTTCCCGATAAAAATAGTATTCCAGTCAATAATAGTCATGCTCATTAAACAATGACCTCATGAATTATACCGATTACCCATTTATGATTTATTATATAATAGTATAGTTTTATTATTATATTGATCATCTGTTGTTCACCCAATACTAATTTTGTTCTTGTTTATCATGAACAGTTTTCAATATCAAGGCTGTTGATGAACAGGAACAACATTTAGAGGCAAACATATAATTTAAACACTAACTATATAGTATATAGAGCTAGACCGCCTAGATACAAGAAACTGAAGAAACTACATATTATGCCTTTATAGTTAGCTGCAGTTATATTAATTATAAATTATAAATTATAAATTGGTATACATTATTCATAAATAATTACTAATTATGTAAATTTTGAAAAACATGTTATTATGTATGTAGTATGTTAAACACAAATTATTAAAGTTTTTTTAGGTAAATACGAGTAATGTAGAATAATAAAATGAAAAGAAAAAAAAAGAAAAGAATAAACAAAGACGATATCTATATTATTGTCTAGAGTAATAATTATTTGTAATATGTAACATTTATTATGATTAATAATATGTATTAGGTATTAGATACCTATTGGCTATTTTTAATTGTTTTTAGTACAATAGTACCTAATCATAAATTAATATTTAGTAAAATTTAAACATTTTAGAATCTGAGAGGAGCGATGAATATTATTTTTTTTAAATGAAGTGTGTGTTTTTTTTCTGTCTGTTATCAGTCATCATCTTTTAGAGCAGTAAGAATGCTTCGATTTTGATACATCATTGAACTTAAATTCAACACATCCATTATAATAATTAATAGATAATCATAGGCGCACATAGGGGGGTGCTAGGGGCAGCTTAGCACCCCCAGGCTTCAAATCAGCACCTCAATACTGCAGTCTCAATACTGCATTCAAAGCACAATATATTATGTTGAATTGAATAGGTATCTGAAGATATTCAACTTATAAGTAATATGTCATTATTATATATTAAATTTATGGATTATAATATTTTCGAGAATAATTTGCTTATTATAATTTGGATATATCTACATATTAAAGTATTATAAGTGTAAACAGTTTTTTTTTATAATTCTATTTAGATTATTAGATATTAATTTAAGTTGTTTTTTCAATGTAGGTAAACCTATTTGAATAAATTAAAATATTATTTTAGACTTTAAAAAAGGGATTTTTTAAAACATTTCAAATTTACCATAAAATATGTTTTAGAAAGTAAGGAAACACTTGTCAAATTGGGAAAGAACGTAAGGTGTTAGTGTTCTTTAAGTATCAAGTGTAAGCCACCTTTTCTGAAAGGTAATATTATTGAGTTGGTACTTTAAAGAGGTCATTTTTCGATTTTCGAAACGGTACTCGAAATAAAAGCAATTA